>JAANSQ010002396.1:0-12088 GCA_036850885.1 Lepidocyrtinus dapeste | reverse complement strand
GATCAAGTGCAGAAGTGTGACAGAGATGAGAAACTTGGCTAAATGATGAGGCGATAGCGTTATAAAAAATCCCGTCTTCCCAACCTAAATTTATTTCTCCTTGTCAAAGCAAACACTAGCATATATTTAGGTATTAACGGATTGAAAAACTTTGTGCATATACTCCAAACAAAATACTAATGGAAATAACTTAATCGATTGACAACGGAAGGAAATATCCATGTACAAAAACCAAGGCCTCCAATAAATACGCTGTTTTTTTTAAATAGCTAGGTTTGGTAGGAAGGAAAGAGTTTCATAAAATTACTTTTCCAGGACGCTTTCCCATCTACAAATTGTATCCATGGTAATATCCTTCCTCTCCCAACGATAAAATGTTTTTACTTTGTAGCTCGAAGACAAAAAGTCATTTTGCGCGCTATTAAGGAATTCAAGCGTGAAGCAACTACAAGATTAAATATGCGCTTGTATCCCTTCAAACGAGAGAAAAATTTGTAGAGAAAGGAAATGAGTGTGTGCGTGCCTAATTATTATGGGTTGCATGTGTGTCTATCCTCCTCCTGTTTTAATTTGGATACATTTATTCGCCACGAGAATGATTAAATAGCTAGATGAATGCTATAGCGTATCTAGAATGCTACTGGACTCGTTCCATTTCCTAGTCAAACTCTGTTCTTCTCTAGGCTCTTAAATCTATGTAAGAAGTGGCCTGTATTTACAAGGACAATTAAACTTTGATTGCTCCACTAATTTGAGTCAGAGCCAAACTCTTTATCTTCTCGGGATAGAAAGACATTTGCTTTTTAATTCAGACTTTTTCTCGTATCTTGAAAAACCAACTAAACCACGAGCATTTACTTTATACACTCTCTATCCACTACACTTTGTACGGGCGGGTGAGTGTACAAAGTAGATTTTCCTTGTAATTTTTTTTTCTCCTTCTCTCTTCCACTCTTCCTTTCCCACTCTTTCTCTCTTCAGAAGGAAATCTTGGTTTTAAGTGCTCCTCTAAGAAAAGGGATTCTTTAAATGTATCTAAAGAGTACACATGAGCCATCAGCCTAAAACCATTTTTCCCCTTAACCAACAACGGGGAAATGTCGACTTTTCCAATTCTCCTAGAACCAGCCGCAGTCTAGTGTAAGAAGTTAAATGGAGGAGGAAAATAGGAAAAGAATGAGAAAAACGAGTAAAATGTGTTTTCCTCTTTAGAAATTTCCTTTTTCTCTATTTTTTGCAGTAAACAGGAATAAAAAAAAACTGTAATAGTATATTTGTACGTAAGGTTAGTCTTATTCTGTAAGGGAAGTATGGGGTATATTCAGTTGACTCTTTTTGTACGGTTTATAAAGTCTTAAAGAAAATGAATGGGTGGCTAACGAGTTTTTTACTCCTTTGTATCATCTCCACATCCAATCCATTTGCTGACTCAAAGTCTTTATTCCCTAAACTTGTAGAGGAACCAAGGTTCTACCGTACAATCTCATTTTTACTTTCTTATCCCGTCTCTTTCTCTCCATATCACTTTACATTTATGCATTTGTTTTACTTTGTACAATATTTCCACTTCCATGGAGGCAAAATAGTCATGCTATTCCAGTGGTGGGGTATTATGCGCTTCATTTTCGCTAAACAACTAAAATTGCGATAACATCGGTTAAAATGCTATTTAAAAGATAACACAAAGTCAAGTGTTTGTACCAAAAAGGGAAAGACGGGAAAGTAAAGAAAAAACAATATATATATTTGTTAATGGGTAAATCCTCCGTATAAACTGTTCTTTGTCTAACGTTCCAGGTCATCTTAGGAGGAATTATAAAGAGCCTTTTAGCATTTCATGATATAAAGGCTTCCCACGAAATGGGGATAGTCCGTATAAGATAAAGTGGAATGGATGACCAGTCTCATGTCACGTCCAATGAGTGAAATGAAGCATAAGGAGACAAAGTTTATTCCAAAGAGCTGTCTTTCTAAACTTGGATGCAAGATGAGCTCAATTCAATTTGAAAACGAAGAGATTGTAATCCTACGAGTTTACTGGAACAACTTTACATTAATTCATTGCTCTTTAACTTGATTTCGCCAAAGAGACAATATCCTGCTAAATGAGAGCATGTATAGAGTCTTGGAATAAACTAAAACAGGTTTAATCGTCGTTTGGAATCGCCTCGTTTAAAATTTTCATGTTAACTGTATCCTCCAGTATTCCCATTCAAGGCACGTATAAATGGAATGGGAATGATGATGACGAAGACTACAGATTTTTGCGCACACATGTAATGAACACTTTCCCATTTTTACTGTATCTAAGCGTCGCTCGGAGGAGGGAAAAAAAGTTTAGGTTTACATATGCTCTGATCGCGTATACAGACTATACCAAATGGCTTATGTAAGCCTACATAAAAGCGAAGAGTCAACCAGTAGGACATGCTTCTATTTTCCGCTTGAGCAAGTTCGCAGAACTTTATCTTGGTATGTGGGGATGGAAAAAAATACCCTTCAGGAAATTTATTCCCTCATTCAATTCGAATGAACCTAATGAGCCGGGTAATTAGCCCTTCATTGCATATTACCCTATAGGAGACATATGCGTTAGTTATTTTAACCAGAAGCGTACACTCACCCGCAATAAATATTTTATGTTAGTGTAATAATAAAAGCGAAAAAAAATATTATGCGTGTATAATACCTTCAGCTTTTATGAACCTTTGATACTTTTGTAATTATGGCTCTCTAGGAATCCATTTTTTCAGCAATGTTTACGGTTTAGCATTGCTATTTCATGGCTTTTAGGTTAAACGAATTTGCGCTCGTGTAATTACCCACATTCCTTTACAAGCAATAATTCATTTTATTAGTTTGGCAAAATCCAACTTGGGTTATACTTGGGGTTAAATAAGAAGTGCATAAATTAGCTCAAATTGTTACTTTTACTGAGTTTACTAGACAGTTATAATTACACCAGATGGCGCTCTCTTGTAAAAGAATTTCTTTTTGAATGTTACGTTTTTTACCAGTGTGGATGAGGAGGGTAATAATGATCATGCAAAATACCTTTCGTAATGGATGAATCAACAGAAAAGTTTATCGGGTTATTTTCCAGTGTTGCACACTCCCTTAAAATAAAGAGGAGGTTATGTATAGCCAAGCAAGTTACACAAATGATGTTTTCATTCGCAACAAAGTTTCCTTTTTTATGTATCAGCAGGAGTGAAACCATTTCTAGAGATGCCTACTTCCATTACTTGGTCTACTCAAAAACTCTTCCCATTTTACAACTTTTATTTTACAAAGCTAAACAAAACTGTAAAAGCTAGCGGAAAGAAAGGAAATGAATTGCTTAACTTGGATAAATAGTTTAATTTAGCGTCGTGTCCCAAGGCACTCCAAAAGACGTAGTAGGGACAAGAGAGTCTACTCCTTTTTTTCTCAAGTAATAAAGCAAAACAGCGTAGATTTCTTTATGGTCTTGTCTAAGGTATAGCGTAAATTGATCCTGCACATTAGATCTTAACTTTAGAAAGATGCTCTCTTTCTACTCTTTCATCCTTTTGCTAACATTTCCTTCGAACAACAACCATATTATTTACCATTAATAAAGGAAAACACCAAACTACAGACTATATTGCTACTCTCACTTGGAGACCTGCAGCGTAATCATAATCATCCAATTGGTTGCACTGCAACACAAACAAAAACACTTTTTTTCGGATTGAATGCGTTCACTCTCCTCCTTATCGTGGAGGGAGAGTATAGGATGAACTGTAGGAAAGAATACAATTCAAAAACAAGCCTGACTAAGCCTACGCTATTAATTCTGCTCAATATTTTTTCTCTCAGTTTCTTCATTCCCCTTTCAATCTAGTTAAAATCCCTTCTTAAAAAAATGGTGCTGATGAAGAGCAATATGGAAACAATGAATACGATAGAATCTCTATTTTGATTTTTTTTTCTGTGGGCCTAGCTTTTTTCTATTTCTTCATTTTCGTCTACACATTTTTTTTTGCTTTGCTCTGCATCGTTATCATAGGCTTCCGGCTCAACTTCCAAAGATCGTATATAAACTTTACTATAGTCAGTTTAGATTCTACTTAGTTATCCAGCACGAGCGCAGCAACACTAAATTTTAATGCTGTCGATCTCCCTCCACACTCTCATCTCTGTTTTTTCCCTCTTGATTTTCTTTTTTCTTTAATCCAATCTCCGCTTCTAAACGAAGAAAAGAAGAAAAAAAACTTCCATTTTCCCAATTACATCTTTCCTGGTAAACTATTAAATCCCTCTTTCACTTATTTAATTGAGGAAGCATCACACACTTTTCCCATTCGATTAACTCTCATGATGATGATTTAGTGATTCTCCCACCATCCAATTTATCTCTGGGAACCTAACTTTTTTTTCTTTTTTTCCTTTTGCTTCTTCGGTGCTTTCAACTGTAAAAACAAAAATTGCAAAGGATACGTTTAAGTTGGTAATGCACTTATAAATACATTTCCGCCTCTACTTTTACTTCAATTTTGCTACAGAGTTTAATTCCTGAATCCTACGGAGTGAGGGAAGACGAGTACTGAGAAAAAATGGACATTTAAAATTTCAAAGGGAATGCGGCAGGTGGGATAAGCTACCACAAAAAAGATATTCTGTTTCCAGTTCAATTTTTGGCTATTTATTTTGAATCATCACGCCTATCAAATTCTTGGAGTATCCAGGGATTCTTTTGAACTCATCGAGTGGTAGGGTTCCAGTGCATTATTTGCGTGATGCTGGAGTTGTAATTTCTTTAAAAAGAAGTTACACAATAGGAATCCCCTTGAAAATGGTCATAAATCTGGGGGAAAGTGTACTGTATAAACCACACATTTTCTCAAATCTGTGGATTTCCTTACACTTGCCACATAAACGAATGGATTGTATTCCGCACATGCTTTCACTAAATATTTATGCTTTATTCTTTGTCGGAGCAAGTGAACTGGACTGGACTACTGAAGTGGGTAGTCTGGAATGAATGAAAAGAACCCATTTAAAATGCACCTCCTTCCAGCAGATTGAAGTAGGGTACGCTAGATTTTTTTCTTGGTATTGGCTTGAAATTATTTATCGCGCAATATATATTCCACGAATCCCTCAGGATTTCTTTCAGTCTGATCGTTCGTGATCACCGTAAGCATACCAGAGGGGTCGTGTGTTCGACCCTTCATCAAACAATGTTCTTGTCTGTCAGCAGTCTCACTACCCACGACCCTATTAAGAAGCTAGGGAGCAAGCTTTACAAAATAAAACACAGGAACAATATCAGTTACACATGTACACATTATTATGGACAGGCCGTAAGGGCAGTGCAGTTGTGGCACTCTCTGAAAAAAATATGATTGACACATTGATGTTTCACGCTTCCTGGGAGAAATCAGTTTGTCGACAAACATGCAATTCACATCCATTCATTACTATCACTATCCTCCAAGCAAGCCAAAATGTAGTTTCATTTGAAGAATTTCTTAAGGGAACCGCCGTTTCGATTCCATTTGAATGGTTCTAAACCCGCGAGATTTTCAAGTCACAGTTGCACCACCGACTTACATAGACAAACATAGTATACCGGACTGAAGCAATTTATCTATTTACACCCATGTCATTCTTTTACACTGGTTGAACACATGTAACCTTCTCAAAAATCTAATATTCGATTAGAGAACCTACACATTGCTGGAATAATAGCCATGTAATTTATTGCCTCCGACAATTATATTCTGCTTGGATGACTCCTTTAAGAGCAACTTTGACATGATGGATTTATCAACACACCTGTTCATTTTTAGGGGCACGGGGCAAATTCTAAAGTTTAAAATGTAAGGGGTAATTTAACTCCAAGCGTGTACCAAAGTTTACACTAAACTACGCAATTAGATTGTTCTTTCTGTGACGTGAGTGATTTGCTTTGAATAAATAAAAAATTAGCTGCTCCCGGTCTCTTTCTTTCGTAATATTATTTTATAAGGCAAGATTTATTTACAAGGAGTATAACAAACATGATGTGATCACCGTCATCATTTTTGAGCCTCGAAGGGCACCGCTTAAAAAAAGAATGGTAGATTAGGTTTGTATTCCCCAAACAACCCTGTGCTTCAATGGTCATTGCCAATGTACAAAGTTAAACAAAAGCTAAACATTTCTCTTCATTTGTACTTTCCATTGAATCCATCTGTACATGCCCATAACTCACTTTTTTTATACGGAGACATGTTTCCGGGTGAAAAACAAGAGACTCGGATACAAAAATATGAGTATAAAGTAATGAGCATAAATGTTATCCATGTACATTATATCAAGATGATGATGGTGAAACGGTTAGAATAAAGGAATTCCTCCGAGATTAAAAGTTTGTTTGTACTTGTCCTGAAGCTGAGAGAGTAAAGGGAGTTACGCAGAGGCTGTATAGCCCATTTGTCCATGTTTAACTAATTGTTAAAATCATTACTAATTTCCATCAGAGGCAGAAAAACAGCGAAAAAAACGCTCAAGTTTAAATAGACTAGGGAAGATAAGCATGATGATGTTGATGATTCCGAGTGGGTTTGGTGGTGAGTACTATGTACTCACTTGTCATCATTATGGTGGTGCTGTAGTTAGAACTAGATACTTTAGAAAATTCCCAGTAGCGTTTCATCAACTATACTTACTCCGCCGAATGACTTTCGCTTCTTGTGACTACGGCTTTAGCCTCGGTAAAACTATAGCTAACCTAAATGCTCGTCCTTATTGCTCGGATTACGCAGTGTTCGTCCATACAGCATTCTTAATATCTTCTCTCGAGTGCTTTCCGCCTTGCAATTCGAAGCAAAAACATTTCGTCTCGTTTTCACGAAATGGGAAACGTTTCACTAGAATATACTATCCCAATTATCTTTTCATTATTTCGCATTATCCCGCACAATTACTGTCTGAGTTTTTACAGAAAGTAAGAGCGGTCCTTAAGGAAGCAAGAAACGAATTAGATCTTTTTCTAAAATGCTAGAAACTCGATTTAAGGGAATAATAGTACTTGACGTAAATTACTTTACTTTGGGAAAGGAGCTATTACCCCAAAAGGTTTATCGTTTTGGATACACACTTTCCTCAATATCCGTAGTCCTCTTTAAATTTTAACATTTGATTTACTTTTTTTTCTCTTTTTTTATCCTTATTCGACAATTCCTTTCTCCTGACTTTGCTTAACTCCAAGAGAAAAAAAATTATTAGAGGATAATAGCAATAGTGTATCATAGAGGAAAGTATATGGCATCCTTGTAACTAGGAAAATATTAGAGAGTTGAGCAATAGAAAAGAGGAAATTTGACGACGACTTCAATTGAGCCAAGTCTTAATTTTCTGGGGAACTGAGCGTTTACAAATATTTACTTACCAATCCCACATTCGCCTTTTTCTTGCTTCGCTTCTCTCTCTCTCTCTCTCTCTCTCAGCTCCAGTGCAAATATAACCTTTTAATTTAAAAGCTTCAAATATACAAAGCCATTATAAAATGGGCTGATGGATTGAGAGGGAGAATAAAACGAGTTCACTGCATTAAATAAAAGTCGCTCGTAGAGAAATGAAAGGTGGCTAGATGAAATAGCATAAAAGTAGAACCTTGTTACATGCACCATTTTACATTACATCTTTTGCAAATTGAATTACTTGAAAAAATACTTTACCCAAAAATACTTTCCGGCAGACCAAGTATAACTCTATACTTATTATTTACTTATGTTTCTGTTGGTGAATCAATAAAAGGAGTTGTGAGGATTGGGCTTTATCGTCATTCTTATTATCTGCCATGTAGAAAAATCCAAAAATCTGTCAGGTTTGCATTTCACCTCCGAATACCACATTTGGTTTCCCAGTTCTTATTTTTTATCTCTTTGGGAGAATCTCCCTACTTTAGGGGTTTCAATGTTTGTCCGTTTTCCAGATTCCTCCAAATCTGACGACGCTAGTTCCATAAAACATGTAAAAATGAGATAGTTAAATTAAGTAAAGTGAATTTATTCCTGAAGTTCGGGAGTGTATGGCGCTAAATTCAGACTATAAATATGAGCTTAGATTAATTTTAGCATTTCACGATACATATTTCTTCGGTGGTTTGCCACCTTCTTCTCGTTCAAAACGAACGACGAGTGAGTGAATCTGTATAAAAAGCATTTTTCCTAAACTCCCAACAGAATTAAAGATCGTTTTGAGGAAAAAAGTAAATTTTTATAAACGAATTGAATTGGAAAAATTGAATAGAATGCATTTTTGCTTGGAGCAGCAATGAAAGGCACGCTGTGACCTCTCTGACTGTGATTGGAAGAGGGTAACTCTGTTAAAGGGAGATTTGTGAATAGCTTTGTGATACTGCTTTAGAAAAGTGTGTTGCATAACTCACGGGCATAACTGTACAGGTGTAGTTATAATGAAAAAAAAACGACATGGTTTTTCATTTTCTCTCCATTTTTTATTGATTATTTTACTCTTTCACGGGGAATCCTTGAGAAAAAAAGTTACGTGACTGAATCATGAATAATGATGATAATGAGATGGGAGTCAAATCCGATGGAACGGAAATGCAAGTGATAAAACTATATTGTAGCAACGCAGCGAAAGAATAAGGGTTAAAAACGAGAGCGAGAGAGTAGAAATACAGTTAAAAAAAGTAAGCTTAAAGGGAGCCTAGCCAACCATGCGAAATAATATTAAAAGGGGACTAGGGCGTAAAATGAATTGGGAGAGCGTGGTAGATGGAAACTATTCCGGAAATATCAGACTGGGACCACCACCACCAGAAAACTTTTTTCCACTTTGTACAGATGAGTGATGATCATAATGATAATATTCATATCACGTTGAAAAGTGAACCGAGAAATGAAGCTAGTTCATTATATAATTAAAACAACCCTAAAAAAACTCCAGTGGCTCACTCTCATCCAAGTCATCCACTACTTTTTAAATGGATCGATGGGCAGTACACATAATGGAGGAAAATAGATGGTAAACAAAGCTGTTGGTAATTGTTTGCTAAGCAATCTCAAATTGCTCCAGCCAAACCAAAACACGAGCACCACACACTCCAACTTTTATTTCAGAGGGAAGTGAAATTACGGGGCTTAGGAGGAAACCCCTTTTGGACGTGGGTCTATTCATGTTGGCATAGTGTTCGGATGGATACAGAATGCTTTAATGAAATGATGACGTGATGTGTTGATTTAACGTGATTGCTTATTTGCATGATAATTTTTTTTCAAGTTGTGTCATCCCTATTTACCAATTGGAAAGAGAGAAGATGGGATGATCGTAAACTAATAAAACTCTAGATACAGTTTTATCTGGTTTGAACAGTAAAATCGAAAGAATGGGTTGGGATGTGATCACTGTTTTCAGACATGTGCTACATGATGGATTAATGTAGATACATACATACATTATGTGCTCTAGTAAAAATACACTAGATTATATAAATCGGTGGAATTCCCTCTAATCCAGCGTTGGAAGGTTGGTAGTTGGATTTGGAACATATGCAAGGCAGGAGAATTTATTTGAGTGAATTGTGTCAAATGGTAAACTAATTTGGTGAGCAAAGAATATTAATCTGTTGTCACCTGATTTTCTTCTCGTGTTTTGTTTACAGTCTAACTCCACATTTCCGAGACTGAACCTCAGCCCAAGTCCAACACTTAGGCAAATGCAGAAAATAAAGTTGAATATCTCTTAGGTAATTCATACTATCTAACGGAAGAAAACAGTAAATAAGATAAAACGTATGAAGAAACCAGGAAATAAGAGAGGGAAACAATGTCAAGACACTTTTACTAATTTGTACTCATCATCCTGTTAAAAAATACCGAGAGGAGGGTCAGCTTCATGCCTTGAGTTTTATGATGTTTTTCTAACAGAGTTTTATGATCTTGAGCGAGCTCCTCGAAATTGTTGGGAAAGCTTGTACTGCTTGTAGGCCGATGTGATGACAGTCTGATGCTATACAAGCTCCTTTCCAGACTGTAATTTGTATTTGTTTTTATGAAAATGTTAAAATAAGGAGAATCTATAGCTTGGTTCACTTGACTGGACATCTTATTGGCATTTAGAGTAATGAAAAGGTTAAGTAAGCACATTATTCAAGAAATATGTGACTTGTGAAGGGATGCCTCGATTTCTTGTTTATTGCCTGTTGATATGTAAGGGCAAATTAGGTATCCCGCTGTGAGGCGTGTTGCCAGTCGTATGCCTACTCCTACGTTCTATTTTGTTCAGACGGTACGGTTGGTTTACCACTTTGAGCTCAAATACCGATTTTTTTGTTTATAATGAACCATAAGGAATTGTTTGGCGAATACGGTGAGCAGTTTGTTATGTGATGATTTGTTAACTCAAAAGTCAATTGTGAAGGATTTTTAAGACGAATTCTTGCATATTGAAGTCTCCATGGTTTAATGTGAAAACGAAAACAAAGACGCAATAAAACTTTAAAGTGTATAGACTCGCGTAGGCAAATGTTGGCTAACAAATTTAGCTTGGTTTACAGCCTTTTTTCGTAGATAGTTAATGTCTTTGATGATTTGTACTTCCTTCAAGTTTTCCCAAGAATAAATGCTCATGTCGTTCACGCATGAAACTCTTAAATGCATCTGATGGTTTTCAAGTTACTTATGTATTTAGCATACAAGTCTCCGTGTTTACGTTACATCGTTCCGGAGTATCTTAAAAAATTAAAATTAGAAGTAAAAACATGTATCGCGAAAAAGGAAAAGAACTGAGAAAATTGGCAGTTTGAAAATTGCGCAAAAATAGAAAGTATTCTGTATTGCATGACAAATTAACGTTTCAGTCTTTTCTAAAAACTGGATTTTAACCATCTTCCTCTCCCAGACCAAGGCCAACGATTTTCCTAAGGTCATGATCTATTTTTACAAGGAATCCTATAAATGAATGGCGTAATCAAGCGGCTACTAGTTCTCTCTCTCTCTGAAAGGATGCAACTCTTCTTGAGAAAACGTCTCAAAATCCAAGCCAAGTCATCGATTTCGTTCCCTGTGGGGACAGAACAAAAAGCTACATGTGTCTGTACATTCCGGTGCTTACCATCACTCAAAAGAAAGTAGTTAACCCAAAAGCATCTCAAGTGAATTTTCGATTACACACTGAAAAAAGATGTTGTTGGGTGGAAGTGAAAACACTTTTTAAGAGTATCGCATATGATCTTCATGACGAGAGTATGCCTTAAATACTTGAAAATATCGAAAGTACATTTTTATATGTACTTAGTCCCCAGATAAGATGAAGCGGGGAAAGAGAGGTACTCTCACACCAAAATACATCCTGTTTCGAAATGCTTTCAATGGAAAAATGCAAATCCGAGATTGAGGAAAGGTTTACATACCTTTTTACTTTAGTTTTTTTTCTGGTGGGGGAATGTCTAATATTATTTCCCTTTCTCTTGTAGAAAAAGGGAAAGAGGAAGTCGTTCGATTGAAAAGAAAGAACGAAGCCATGTTCAAGAAATATACCGAGCGAACCGTAAGCATAAATAAATTGCGATATGTGTGCCTTTACCACATTTGCATTTCAATTTTTTACACTTAGAGCTTGTGGCAAGTATGAAAAGCCTAACTGTGGCGGCTCATGATCTTTATAGTTTTGTTTACTTAACCAAAAGTACACATTCACATGCTTGTAAGCGAGGTTTTACTTCGACAAAATACCTTTTACGGAAAGATCACCGTTATTGTAGCTCTCGTCATCTTTACAAGTTCATATTTGCATACAACCCAACACTACAAATAGGACTGTCGGGTAGATAAAAGCTTTTTACGTTCGTACTGATCCTTCCGAAAACATCTAAAGCTACGGAAATTAATAGAAACGTTAGTAGTGAAGTCAACGTTTTTTAGGAGTTTCAAAATATTAATTTTTTTAGTTTAACATAATGAATGAGTAAAGTAAATACATATCATGATTAAAGTACCCAACATGGTAATATTTATCAATCGACTAATAGTAATAGTAAGTTAAATTTGACTATAGACACGTTTTCCATTAAAGTAGAACAAAATGAGTTGCCAAGATGTCGGCTAAATTA
>JAANSQ010002395.1:0-12088 GCA_036850885.1 Lepidocyrtinus dapeste | reverse complement strand
TAAAGTGTTCATAACGGTTTACACTGAATTTTTCGAGCAGTGGCGTTTGTGTACGTTTAGGCTCCTAGAAAGAGTGCAAAATGCTAGTTAATGTCTGTTACGTAATTTAAATTACTACTGTAAAACTTGATTTACTCACTTTTCCTTAAGATGCTTTCAAGTTTGTACCACTTCTGCCTGTGGCTGGGCCTGGTAACTGGGGGTGGCTACTACCATAGGAGAGGCTGGCATTGCGTCATAAATGTATGCACCATCAGTAGGATCTTGAAATTGACTTGGAGCTGTAACTGGTAGCTTTCTCAATTTGTTCAATTCAACCCCAAATAAAATTACGGGGAGATATATAAGTAAAATCAGAATGATACCAGCAATCGCAAATTTCCCATTCTGCACGATAGTTTCAACTATATCCCATATCATAATTGCAAATGCAAAGCCAAGTATAATTAGCACAATTATTAGTGATCTTCGAGGATTCTGGGACTATGATTCAGCATGACATCCAATTAAACAAAGTTTAACATTTTGATCACAGGTTTATTTAAACTGATGAGATAAGGTTCACCTACGTATACTCTATGACCTGTGACCCAACACAAGGCTGAAAAGATTATTAGGAGCAGCACAAAATGAACGTATTGGCCACAAATTTCTGCCGTTGACATGTTGCCTGCAAAACTCATGAGAAGAGTATCAACAGTTGTGGTTAAAAATTCCGGAACAGTTCAACTTAAACTAAACGTATTTTACTAAATTACCAGTTGCATTATAGGCGGCATCTTTGAGCTCATTTTTCTCCGACTTTCCTGGCACATAGTCTTTAGCTAAGACTAAGCACAGAGTTAAAAGCAGAAGAAGTAACAACATACAAACCTGTCTCGGTTAAAAAGTGTTAGAGTCAGAACAGTACGTTTCATTTCATTCAAGGCAAAGTATAATTTTAATATCCTTACTATAACTATAATGGCTAGGATTCGGGACTGTTGTGCACACATCGCTGCCTTCGCCATTCTGGAGGAAATGTTTAAATAAACCTTCTCAAGAAATTTTCAGTATCGAGAAGATTTTGAATGGAGGTACTAATTAATTTGAAAATGAATGGCATGTACAAGACTTTGAAAATAATTATTTGGGGCAAAAGTTTCCAAATAAGTCCGACATGTTTCCACCGCATCAACCCGTATCTCCAATAAAAATTTTCCGTCAGAATCCTTCAAAGCCTCTGTTGTTTCCTTCTCTGACTGTTTATATCCGTTAGAAAGGTAAACTTGATGGAACATGTCATATCAGAGGAAAGCCGAATGCAGGTCAAGAGATGCGAATATATTTTTAAGGTTTTCTTACATCCTTTTAAGACTTTTTTTTATGTTTCCATCAGTTAAGCTAGTCTATTTTTTACTGATAAGTCGATTTGGATTTTTCGCTATTAAAAATGAGCGTATAAAGCTCCATTGCTCCATCGTAATTAAGATAATTTCTCAATTTTTTTTGTTCAAGTGTTCAGCATGGATAAGCCTTTCAGCATCTACAAAGAATAAGCAAATTAAACGATTTTCTCAATGAGTTCAATTCTCAAATGCAAAAATATGCCTAAGCAGATCATAAAGAAGTTATTCATATTCTATTTCATCACCCTTCCATTAAAACTATAAAAATTACGATTGTAATTGGATGATTCAAAACATTTGTTTGNCATTAAAACTATAAAAATTACGATTGTAATTGGATGATTCAAAACATTTGTTTGCGCTGTTTTATGTCGAAATTTCTCTTTTCACGTTTTAACCCTATAAATGAAAAATATTAATATCTCAAACTATCAGATCCGCAGTTGATGTACATCAAGATTTTATTTATGTTATCAATTGCATAAACGTCATAATTCTAGACTTTATTTGAGCAAAGCGTAGATGAGGATGAATCCATTCCCAAAACTTGAAGTACTTAACTTTGATTCTGCATGCCTAATCATATCCTGAATTGTTTCATTAACTTTGTTCTTGTACGCTTCCACAAAGCACGACCCCAGCAAGAACGTGCCTATATGAGAATCATATCAAATCAAGTAACTTATGATTAGAAAAATGGAGAAATGCAAATTAAATATGAACATCTGTCAAAGTCTACTTACGATTAGTCTTTTTTCTGTAAAAGGAAGTGGCATTTTTGCATAATATTTCATCCAAGCCATAAAAAACTACTGGTTTTTACTCTACTCGATTTTCATTTTACAGTGTTCAAATGAAAAGCTCATTATGAGACTAAATTGCATCCTGGCCTAAGCATTTTACCATTATCCTACCAGTTCAGGTCGACTGTCGGGTACCAGATATAAAATAGCTTGTATGGCTTGTACAAAAACAAAAAACGACAACAATTTCTAAATTTTGCAGATGAGACTCTCAGCAAAAGTGACTTTGCCCTAAGCGCTCCGGTTTGGCTGGAAATGGAAACCTGTACTTGGAGAATTATTCCAGTACATAAAAAACAGTTCTTGATTGTTGATTCACCTTCTTGATAATTTCCTCGGTCTACTTTAGCACTACTGGGATTATTATGATTATGTAAACCTCATCTGAAGTACAATAGCAGGTTGATTTTTTGCCTCTTCTTTTTTTATCCTGGTGAACAATGTGCATGTCATCATCATCAGCACAGTGCCGTGCCTTATGAATACATTTAATATTTACAAAAGCTCGAATCAAAAGCACAAGCCAAACTGTACATCCTGAATCTACTCATCAGCATTTTATTTGATGGTAGAGTAACATGCGCTTACTTACACTATCAAATTCATATGCAAAGTGTCTCTAAATATCCAGTGATTTTTTTAGAGAAAATGAGTAGATTCGTATTCGCCATCACGTAAAGTAGGCGACTAGGCTCTAGAGTTCTGGCAAACGCCAAAAGGCACAAAA
The DNA here is from genome assembly GCA_036850885.1 of Lepidocyrtinus dapeste. Classification (NCBI taxonomy): domain Eukaryota; kingdom Metazoa; phylum Arthropoda; class Collembola; order Entomobryomorpha; family Entomobryidae; genus Lepidocyrtinus; species Lepidocyrtinus dapeste. The sequence continues at coordinate 9,170 of JAANSQ010002395.1, read as the reverse complement.
ATTTAGAGAAATTTTGCAACATTTTCAGTTTCAGCTTAGAAGAAGAAGAGTGCGCGATTCAGATTTTGGCATGGGCTCTTCATATTTCAGAGGGAATCTAGCTGATTTTAATTCCCTGTGGCATATCCCATTAGATATTTTAAGGATATATTAGGTTCTACTGTAAATTCAGTGTAAGGTGAGCATCACACACAGCCAAAGAGTAATCTCGTAGGTTAGGTCGTCTTTCCCATTTAGCTTTACAGTGTCGTCGTGGCTTATTGTGTTTTTGCAGTTGCGCCAGAGTGCGAGGAGGAAGCTCAACCTGAAAATTTCATTTTCATTGTGCACCAGCCCCACACCAGCGTAAGCGTGTACTGTTTGGTCTGTTTATCGTTATGTTCGTGGCGTGCATTCAAGAAAAAAATTAACTTATGATCAGCGTGAAGTATCCATTCATAAGTTTTTTTAGTCGAGAAGATGTACGCGAGAAGGTTGAAGCCACAGGTCACAGTTACAATGTCTCTAGAGCTTAAAAGAGTGTGCTAACTTTCGAAGCAAACATTTTGCAAAAAAAAATCGTACTTCTCATTAAATTAAAGTGCGTTTAAAAGTTCACGTTGACCCTTTGTCGTTGTCCTTGTTTTGAGGTAGTCAATTTAGTCTCCGCAGTCTAAATCGTGGTACAACTCACCCACAAAAGTCTAAGGTGGAGGGGCAAGTGGGCAACTACTCATCCGGTTCAGCTTTGGAAAAAATCCGACCGGACATTACATCACGGAGTACACGCTCTAGCTAGTTGAAAGTCACCAAGTTTATTCACTTTTCCCAGCAGAAACAGGTTACTTTGCCATCCTATTGAATCCTATCATCACATTTTTCAATTTGCCCCGTAAGATTCTCCTTAACAAAACAGAATAGAAAATTGAATTCACACGAGGGCGTATTATCTAATTAATCAACACCATTGATTTCCTGACACTGAAACTTAATTGTAGCTTTAGCCCACATCCTCTGAATAAAAGTCCAAAAAATGTTGTAGAAATAAGAGTTATACTGCAATTAAACCACACCATGTATTTTCTCAGGTGAGCATCATATCACTTTAGCAAACATTGGATTTTTCCGTGAAAAAAATTACACAGAACTAGCTCAGAAGCTCTTATACTTATTGTATTCTGGTAGTTATAAAAATACCTCGGCATTTAATTTTTTGCAGATGCATTTCAGTTTTTTCCTTTCATTTGGCCTTCTCCCTTTGACCAGGTAGAACATACCGGGGCAGCCCTATAAGATTTTAAGATTTTCAAGCAAAATATAATTACGAAACGTTTCGAGGGTTTTGAAGGTTTTCCTCAAAAATATAAAAACATGTTCAGTAGCAAAGTCCGTGTTTCTTAGTAAGGTTGCTCCATGCTTTACATTGTTTTAGTATTGTTACATGATCATACAGTGTTAAATGGTGCTTAACCAACTTAAACTTAACTGTTAACTAGAATTTTTTTCGAGTGTAAGTGTATCTTTAAACTCATACAATTCATCTTGTAGTTTAGCCCATTTTGTATGATCTGATGGATCCATCATCAAAGTTAAACTTGGTTTTTACAGAACAAGCAAGAACATTGTATAAGCGCGTGCCTGCCGATGCTCCTACTCTTGTAAGTTGTAACTTCGCAAAAGAGTGACTGAAGCAAAATGTAACAAAAAATAGATTCATTGAGCATTATTATTTCGGCTATCATATCACATCACATCATATCAGATCATAGGAGAGTATGGAATATAGCACAAAAAATAGTTCAGATGAACTTGTGAATCGCATTATATTCTTTAGGTATGACTGTATGAGGATCTCTAGGAAAAAAATTACAAATAGGCTACATTTACGATATGATACTTTCAGCAACTTCAACGCATCCTTTGTCTATTTGGAGTTTTTGTCTTGAAGCACTTCAAGTAGTGGTTACGTTGGGTCGTTGTGTGCTGTGAAGTAAATCAAAATATTTAGATTGTCATTTTGCTTATTGGCCTGTAGATAGACTGCGAGAGAGTAATTTGTACTAAAATCAATGACAACGACAACGCAACATTGAGCTGGAATCTTGATAACCGTTTAGACAATAAGGAACTCATTTTCTGGGAATTTAATGTGGACCTACCTGAAGTCTCTCTGAAATGATAGTGTCTCAGTTCCTGGTGATGGTGTTTTTAAGAAAGGAATATCATATCTGATGGAATTTGTGTAGAGAATGTGATGACGTGCAAGAAGATTTAGGATAGACGTAACGAGAAGGTTTATTGGATTGGACTGTGCTACAAATATGCTTATGGTTGAAAACTAATTTCCTGTAGATCATGATATAACATGATATTCTGATATGATCATCCAAGCATGAAACGAGTAGCTATACCATGTGCAGTTCATCATGGAAAGTGTCCTCAATGTGGTCTCTGTTTGGAGGGTTAAGTCTACCAACAAATTATAATCTCGTTTAGTGTTTCAGTTTGAGTTTCTGAGACAGGAAAGTAGGCAAGGCTAATTGGATAACGTGACATGAAGGGAAATCTTTGGGGTTTTTATACGTTTCGGAAATGTAAGGTGGGGTCTAGCCAAACGGATAGTTTATTTAGAGCTTAGGTGAAAAATTAGTAATTTAAGGAAGAAGAATGATGAGCGGCAGTGGAAAAATGTCCCTGGTGGTGTTAAGATCGTGGTCAGACGGTCCTCCAAAAGTTAGGGCGATTGCACCACCGGATGATGACCGTTCCGTCCTTGTGCCAGACCATCACGGTCGTTTTGTCACGGAAGAGGTTAAAGAAGATCCTAGACTATATGCTGGGAGTGTAAATGGAGTAGGGGAACCTCCACGCTGTGCCAGTAGCGCTAGCCAATATAAAGAAGTTCAAAAGGAAACTGCAGTCCAGGAAAACGGGGAACTGAAGAAAACTGTAGATGGTATCACCTACAGGAAGACACCGTTGCAACGTTGCTTCGCCATAAATAGTGCAGGAATCTTCGGCAAGAATAAAAACCGACATAGCTACTCCGGCCATGGAACAAACTCCTCCAAACTAATCCAAACCAATACAAACGGCAACGCTAGTACGAAGAGCTCCTTACATTTACCATTGCATCAGCTAAGCTCTGGAGAAAAGGAAGAAGAGGAGGAGTCCGAACTAGGCACAAATGAGTCCGCACATAGTCCAGGTAAGACTCCAAGATGGATTAGCATTAGTCATTCACAATCTATTAACCTTTTTCTCAGGACATTGCGTAATTTACTTAAGAGCATGAAATTACAAATTAGCTGTCATTCTTACACACTCCACACTTCACCTTTGCCTGTCCTACAAAAATTTGTTCAATTCACTTTAATGCTCTTGAGACTATACTATTGCGTAACAGTACATTCACTTAACAATGTGAAATAAAATTTCAATTTCAATACAATTTCTTTCGAATTTACGTGAAAAAACTAGGAATGAAAAGAAAACTAATTTTTTGCATGTCATCCTCTCCACTTGAGATTCCTTGGGGTATACAAAGTACCAAGTCATTGGACATGCACACCCAAAGAAAAAAAGAGAACAATAGTTGCCATTATCATTATCACGAAATGACATGATCCCAAATACAATATAAATTTTATAATGTGATCAAATCATCGTCGGCGGAGGATTGAGGATCATGCGACGTACACACTAGAAGAGTCCTTTAAGGAACGCAATCATTTTGTAATAAATAATTGATAAATGCTATCAGAGCAAAGGGCAAATTTTTATACGAGGTGCATATTGCATTCTTGGATTGCATAAATAAAGTTTTATTTGAAGCATAGGCTAATTTACTACAAACAAAACAAATTAAAGTTTACCAATTGTATAATCTAGAGCGGAGGTGGTTTTATTTCTACTTTGTTTGGTAAGCTTATCATCAACACAATTCACAATTGCAATTGGGATAAGACTCTAGGAGCTTAAGCCATTGAGGATTTTTATGATTTTATGACTTGGTTATGAATGTTATGAATGATTATGATTATGACTGGCAAAAAAAATTTTGTTGAACAATAGGAGTAGGAATAGATTCCTTCATGGATTCATTTGGGCGCGGTGCGTGGCGCAGGACAAAGTCAAATGAACAAGGCAAGTGTAGAGTAGGCTTTAGATCAAAACCAATTATGCCAAAATTACGATCAGAAAAGAAAAGAAAATTAGTATGTTCCTTCCATATTGATCAATTATGGAGGTATTGAGTAGGCAGCCTCAAAATTCTAAGCAGGTTGGCCTTTAGCTTAAAAAAAATATTAACGTACGTTTCGAATCCAATTTTAGCCTTAGCTTATGTCTTGGGGGTCATTCATAAAGTATGTAATGGAATAATTTATTTTTTGAAAACCCTTTGAAAAATGATTCAATAAATTGGACATACTTTGGTTTAACCCAGATTCATCTTCCAATGCGTTCGGTATTAGATGGATGTTCCCTTATAGATTGAAAAGTGTGTGCATTATTATTACCATTATGAAACGTGCGGATCCTCCCATTTCAACATTTTAAGCTTCAGACTTGATTTGACTTCACTTTGGCTTGAGTTGAGTTTAAAGGTCGAACAGAGGTAATTACACCGCCAAGTAATAGGCAGCTCCAAGTGCAACGTTCACTGCGATTGTGAAATTGTGTATATAGCAATACCAAGACAAAGCATTTCGGTGGGAAACTAGTCATTATCTTTAGGATTTGCTTAAAAGCAGCAATTTCACAGAAGGCAATGCTCTACGCTGAGAATTTAGTGAAACTAAATGCAGATTCCAAACGATTAAGTATTTATGGAAGACAGTTTTTTTCACAAAGTTCAAACCTAATCATGCGAATCTTTTAATTTGAAACTTGGTGTTATTAAACTGGAGAAGATATCTAAATGTTTATCTTTTTGGGGTCCTCGGCCTGGAATGTACTAAAATATTACAACATTTATTAAACCGTATTTTCGCAAATAATAACATGTCTCCTTTTTTCCTTGCCGACTGAATAATTTCTGGATTTGCAAAAACTCTTGATTTTTCATTTAGAAACGATTTGAATATTTACGTTTGTTTGTTTGCATAATCAAGTCTTTGAGAATGCTTGCGTCATTGGAAAAGTTGACTGGACTTTCAGAAAATTGCTTAGATCTAAGTAAGGTGCTATGCAAATTCTTTTGAAATATAAAGAAAATTATGATTTTTTGTGAGAAAAAAAAAGAAAATTGCAATTGTACAGACACCATATTTGCCGTTTTAGACAAGATTCGTTTTCTCTTGTTTGGTTTTTGGTGCGTGTCACAAAAATTTACATTTGTGTAGACTCACGAGCGTATATGCTATACGGTCATAATAAATCTGCAAAGTTTACGAATTTACGAAGTTTACATTGCTTCCGTACAATACGCAATAATTTTTACATTTTGTATTGTCTCTTGTCTCCCCTCTCGCGTGGGACTGAATTAAAGCAATACAAAGTACAAAAGAGAAATGAAAAACTGTCACCGACCAACAATCCAACCCAACATACCATCCATTTTAGACTATTTTGTGCCGTCAACAATTCAAAAATTCAAACTTTGATATACAATGGAAAAAACTGCCTTCAACTGAAGCAAAAGTCTAAGAAGCTTTATCAAATTCCTAGAAAAAAAAATCCCGAAAGCAAAAGTGCCATAAATATTGTTGACAGTGTAATTTCACTTGTTGACACTAAAGAAAAAACCATAATTATGACCATTATCTCTCCCAAATAATCTCTCCTACATTCATTACCAGTAAGTCATTCATCTTAATCTAAGCTGAAGCCGCAAACCAAAAACCAAGTGGCGTAATTGTCCCATTGTAAATAATTCTAAATAACTCTGCATGCGATGCAATATCTTAGGTAAAAAAAAATAAAAATAGTTAACGAGCGTCTGTTAAGTCTTTTGAGCTTTTTGTAGAGATTGTAATGATTATGATGATGAGGATGGTTGATGCGTTTAGACTTTAGAGATGAGGTACACTGTAAAAGGTGTTGAGCTCAAGTCAAGACTCTAGACTGGTTGGGTTGTTGGGTAAATGCCCTATTTGTATATAAAAATTTAATTAATAATGACAAAAAGAATTCAAGAATCAAATCTATTATTCCACACGAGTGTATTGTACTGTCTCCCGTCTTCCAAACAGAGAATTGGTACCAACAGATCAACAAAAGTTGAAGAGTTTTGTCTACTGGGCTTATTCTCAAGACAGCGATGTTGAGTTGAAGTCAAAGGAGTTTACCTACGGAATTTTTCAATTTTGATAAGTGACACTGACGGAATGTGACTAGAATCGTAAGTGCTTATGCAAAATTCTAACTGAAATGTATGTAATGATATTTATGGAGTAAAGTTTCCAGGATTTGGATTGAATTCTGAGAAAATGAATATATGATGAGTCATTCTCTCAGTCTGGGATGAACACCCAAATATTAAACCTAGATGAACTTAACTATTACGTAGTATTAGTTACCAGAAACAATGTATTTATTACTGTAATTATAATCAAGAATATTTAATAGCTTCTTATTCAACTCAATTACTCAATTCAGGCTATATTTTTTTAAAATCGTAATCAGTATAAATACCAGCCTTGCAATGATATCATAAACTTAGTTTAAAATCCCATAAAATGTAAATTTAGGATTCACCTCCTTCGTTTTCTTCTGAATTGATTCACTCCATCTCATTTCTGAACATTTATCGTCTCAAAACTCAAAACTTAACGGTGTTTCTTTCCCTGGTTTTTCCTTCACTACATGTTATCTTCTTGAAGTCCTCTATGGGAAAATGATTATATTTTTTGCTTCGTACGAATTAGACCATGCCATGATATAAAATTGAAAATGCAGTAATGCATCATACCGTGATGTGATGATGATATCATGCATCCGAGCAGACTGCAGGACTCAGCATAACTTCGATGCTGTGTACTTACCACTGGGTAATTTAGTAAACCTAATCAAACAACATATCTTGAAGATGGTGTAGTGATATGGTCCAAATCCATAGTTTACATGAGATGATGTGATTCAATGTGAAAAGATGATGAGAGTCCATTTCGCGAGCGATTTTCGCACAGGTTTTAATCAATGAAACAATAAGGATGGCAAATGTAATGTGGCACCCTACCGTATCCTTACTTATCCTTAATGAGTAAATGCACTTTGTAAAGTTTACACCTAGTGCCTCCATCCTCCAAACCTGAGCCTAGAAGCCTTAAAGCTTTATGCATTTTCGAAAATTTCAAATGGGCATTTCTCTGTTCTGCCTTCATTCTATTCAGCCTCATAGCTTCATGCTGACCTACAATAAACCATGAGTGAACAATTTTTTTCAGTCTATAATTTAGCTCTATTCATAGGTATTGATGTTACATATAGTATGAATTTCACACTAAAAATTTTCTCTGACGCGTCGAATCTTAATGGTATTATTGAATTCGATAGAGTTTTAATGGATATGGCTTGGTGAATTCGAATCGAATTCTTAGATTCCCCATCCCATCTCACATCTCACGTCTCAATAATTTTTTGGGGAAGGGAAGCGAAAAAGAAATTACCTATTAATTTTTTTTCTCGATATGTTATTTACACTAGAATAAACAAGCTATATGCCTTCCCGTATCAAAAATTTTTATAGAGTGGGCTATGCACATGGGCACATGGTGAAAACAATCTAATTTTTTTCTCCCAATCTTATCCACACGAATCAGTTTGCAAGAGGCTGTTGCAACGTACAGATTAATAGTAAATCATGGGAATAATGGAAGCAAATTGTAGTGATTTCGAAAATCATAAAAGAAATTCCATCTTAAGGCTTTCAGCGTTGGCTAAAATTTGCATAAACTCATTCCTGACTCTACCCGCGGTGGTCGAGGTGGACTAAGCTTCTGTCCTCTTCTATTCTGTTAAGTTCTTATTGGAGTGACAGTGAAAATTAGTTTAATTCATGAGGCATGCCTATAATAATAGCCTCAGTACCATCGCGCCTGTCATACTCTCATACTCACCTGGTGTGTAGTGTGGTTTGATCAGTTTTGATTAATTAAGAAGTGTGCACGTTCTAACGTTCTAAAATAGAAAGGACTCTTTGTGGGTTTTGTAATGAAAACGTGCTTCCAATCACCCATCCTATCTTGGCTGAGTACAAAGCGAAAGCAACAGAACACGGTTGGCGTGATGAAGAGTACGTTGAAAATTATTTTAATTTCGAGTGATCGACTAAATTCAATTTTGTCTCTAGTTATCTAAACAGATCTAACAGATTCAAGAACTCAAAGAGAGAGGAATAAATTTTTCAGTGAAAAAAATTGTTGAAACACGAAGGAATGCTTTTGTGTACTTTGATAAGTACTTTTATGATAAGATGTTACCGAAAACGTGGAAAAAATGAAAAACATTTACAAACCATGTACATTTTTGTGTAAAGCGGAAGTCTATAAAGTAACGTTTGTTCTGTTCCGTAGATAATCCGGACGGCTCGTCTCTTGAGTACTCTCCGCCTTCTTCCCCGGTCAATGGCAGATATCGTAATCTAGGACCAGAGTTGGCAGCTACAATTCCAAAACGGACAGTACGCAACAGTTGGATTGCAGAGGTGAAGTCAAGGTAAACATTTACGATGAATTTTATTGAAACGAATGTAGTTTAGTATTGAAGATAACATGTGAGATAAGAAGGGAAATATAAACCTTCAAAAATTACAACACAGTACGGTACAAAACAGTAAACTTTTTGAAAAAAATCGAATGGAAAGTATGAGCTTTTGTTCATCCCTCATGGCTTAACAGTATCATTGGTTTGAAATTTCAAGCGTAATCTTTTCCGCTTGGTGCGTTAGGCATTAGACTTTCTGTATTGTGCAAAATTTACAAGAAAATGAGATGGGCAGTGGGCAGAGAGTGAATCGGACTCTGAGGAGAAATAAGGATGAGATTGTAATAAAAAACGTAAATAAATAGAGTATGCCTAAAATGATCTAAGCTTTAGGCTATGGGTCTACTTAATGACGCTTTTAAACGGTCCACGGGTGATGATGTTAATAATGCTGTTAAATGCTTTTACAAACGTAGCTGAAAGTAGATTTTGAAAAGATTACACTGTTTAAAGTGAATTAAATGTTTAGACTAAACCTAAATTTG
>JAANSQ010002394.1:0-12092 GCA_036850885.1 Lepidocyrtinus dapeste | reverse complement strand
TAGCGCTCTACTACCTGCTATATATGCTTGCCAGGAATCCTGCTCATCAGGAAATTTGTAGGAAAGAGGTGGACAATATGTTTGCAAGAAAGTCTAATGGAGATGACAGCATTACGCTTTCCGATCTGTCTGATCTGAAGAATTTGGAAAGATGCATGCTGGAGTCTTTGCGGCTGCTTTCACCAGTTTTCATGGTTGGGAGAAAATTGGATCAACCATTAACTATCAAAGACGTTTGCGTTGTGCCCCCAGGCACTGATGTTCTAGTACCCATATATGTGATACACAAAGACCCCTTCTACTACCCAGATCCAGATCAATTTGATCCGGACAGATGGCTTCCAGAAGAAATAGAGAAGCGACCATCTTCTTCATTTCTGCCATACGCATGTGGCCCAAGAGTTTGCATTGGTTTGTGACACGACTATTGGTCTAATTGTCTTAAATACTAAACTATCTTTATCTTACTATATTTATTCACTTTAGGGATGAAGTCTTCCCAAGTAAATGTAAAAATTTTTGCAGCCAAAATCTTGCGACAGTTTACAATTTCTTCTAAGGACCGCCTGGAAGATATAACATTTTACTGTAATCTCACCATGTGCCCGGACAAGGAAATTGATTTGAAATTTACTTCGAGAAAAATATCGCATTGAAACTCTAGCAATGAACGTTTGACTTTAACTATGTAGTACTTTATAATCACGGAAAAAATTATGATAAAAAATATAAATAGATTGAGGTACATTTAGAATTTGTATTAATGTTTGCATCTCTGTAACTAGTAAAATCGACAAAAATCTATTGCACCATTACAAGAGCAAAATAAACTCTTGTGAATTGCGTATAGAAGTCCGACTGAATCAATCAATAGGCAAATAACAAATATTGATTAAGATACAAACACTTTCAAAAGTGGCAAGAGGAATTCCTCAATAGTCCTCAATTATTTTCATTGGGAAAACATTTAAATGCTGCTTAAAGTTCATTTGGGGCTTACCACGAAAGCTACAGATGAAAGTATCCGCCAAATACACTTCTTTTCTTTAATGGAAACAGAAGCTTAATATTAAATTCCGTCTGCAAAATATCGTAAATTGTTTTGCTCCATTTGAAAATGCAATCTGCGTGGATAATTTTCGCCGAGCTGTTGGGTTATTGTTTCTTGGCTGCTTCTTTCCAATTCAAGCAAAACCCTAAGCTTAGTGTCATCATCGGGAAGTATATAAACTTATTTAAAAACTGTACAGTTTACCTTGGATATCACGACCATCGAAACAAGAAAGGATGGGACGAACACGACCTCCTGTATTATTACATGAAGGGGAATTCCGCCATCGCACACAATCCTTATTTTGCAAACAACCAAAGTCTCACAAGACTGGACCGACATGGGCAGAGACTCTGGTTGTTTCACCACCATTATTTCCCGTACTTGACAATATTCAGAGATCAGAAACTATCAAGGATTTGCACCTTCCTAATTTTGCTGCCCAGCTCACAAGGGAAAATTTTATTGAGACCAAAACCATTTCCATATTATGATCTCACGCGGATGATATTTCATCCTGGTATACAATTAAATATTAAGTTAAAATCTTTATTTCCCCAATATATTTTTGCAATTCTGGATATCCAGTCGGAAAAACAAATGAAGTTAAGGATTACTCTCCCGCAGCCCATATCAAGCGCGAGGTTTTTTGCTGTAGAATTAACAGCATCATCGACTTTCCTTGTGGCTTGTTTCCCTTGCAGGAAGAAAGGAGTGAGTAAAAATGTCGAGGATACATTTGTTTTAGTCGCCTTGGAAACTACTAAAGCCATATCTTTAAATCATTGGAATGAGGCTTGGAAGTCTTTTAACAAAGGTCAGTGGAATAGTTTTGGTTCGCATGATTTGAACAAAATAATCCAAGCCAAGAACCTAGACTTATACAGCAAGTGTACTTTGGTAAAGAATTTAGTCAAGGCCAGTTCTGATCTACCGTTAGATTCATGTCTAGACTTATACGTGATGCTTAAGAAGAACTGCAGTAACATTTTATTGAGTACCAGTAGTTTCGGAGTTATCGAAAAAGAAATGGTTGGCTTAGAAAGAACAATGTTAACAGAATTCCAAGCTTTTGGTGCGGAATGGACGGGGCTTAATTACATTGTGATATTAGGCTTTGAAGAAAGTAAAAGAAGGATTCCAATGAACATTTCAAAACTCTTGAAGCCTTTAAATGGCTCTGTGTGGATCTCACTAGCCGTCACGATCCTTTACCTATACATGGTTTTGTTGGGATTGCATTCACACCACCGCCCCCAAGGTAGTATCGATGGATGGATGTTTTGGCTGATTGCCACAATCCTGGAGCAAGGCGACGATAGAACAGGGATACGAAATTGGAGGAGCTCATTCATAATTTTAACTTGGATGTTCTGCACACTTCTCTTTAGGAATTTTTACGGTCTCTCTATGTACTCTGACCTCACAGCTAATGTAGTTGTTCAGTCACTTCGTTTCCCTCTCATTTTATTTTTTTATAGACAATTGAAACTATTGTGTAAAAATTGACTAGGGATTTATATTTGTTAAAAACCCATTGTTAAGTTAAAGGTCTCCACCTCGATACTTTATGTAAAACATTAATATTTTTAGACTTTTCTGTCCGGTAAGGTTTTTCTACTGGATGCGTAGTTTTTTTACCCACCGGACCAGCATACGGTAGGGTATATAAGGAAGTTGAATTTCATTGTTCTTTGCCATTCCATACCAGTCAGTGGTCAGTCATTCTTTAGAGCCAGTCTCTTTTGTAAAAGCCATTTTTTATCATAACCCAAGACTAGGACGAGGAAACTTTGCCTCTCCTCATAATTTTACTACGTTGAAATAAAGTTAAGACGAATTTGAGTTTTACCAAGTAAATCCATTTTTTGTGCAGCTTTATTACGCTCATTTTATTTACTACGATCTCATAACACCCCGAAGTGGAACACTCTTACGACAAATCAGTAGTACCGGTCAACTTGCCTCCTACAAAGCATGATTTAGTGGGTGGGGATTATAAAGATCTTGTCATAATGTCAAGCTTAAAGACATTTAATGAGATGAAGAGTACTCTAGAGTACTTGAAACGTCATAGATCCCTTAATGAGTCACTGTGTACTTTCATAGACTTCTACAAAAAACTCACCAACAAGATGTATTCCTTTGGCTTTGAATCTGGAGGGGATGGCACGCTTACATATACCACTTACATTTCATCTTCCAAACTAATGGACTGTCGAGAAGACGAAAACATGAAAAACTGTGAGACATCAATTCGTTTTGCTTACATTTTTCAGGATAAGGCTCAGGACCTTTATGCTCCCAACTTGCATCTCCTCCTTACAGCATTTAGTAATAAGACGCTTCATATTCCCGTCACTGAATCAAGTTTTTCATCAGATTTGAGTTTGTGGCACAGCCTAGGAACATCCTTTTACTCGAAAGAGTTTTACAGGGAATTGAGTGCTCTTGTGGAAGCTGGCTTTCAGCTTTATTTATCAAAATGGCAACGCCTCATTTCAGATCTGAAAGCGATTAAGCCTTTCAAAATTTTAATGGGCAGGGGAAAGGAAGATTATAGCTTTTATGCTTTCGTCCAGCAATATCATGAAATATACGCGAGGAAAGAGTTCGTACGAGGTATTCAAATCGATATGCCAGAGGTCAATAAGGAAGGGGACAGAGCAGGATTTGAAGAATTCAGGCTTATTTTTGTTACACATTTGAGTGTTTGTATTGTCAGCGCCGTTTCTATTCTAATTGAATTGCAATTTTAAGAGAGACTACGCGCAGGCGGACGTAGAACTCTGAAATTGAAATCATCAAAGTAAACCGAGACATATGACTCAATTCCTTACGGCATAGACCAATCGGAGTCAAATTCAATTTGTTCATTCAAAATTGAATTTAAAAACCCGAATCACGCAGTCTATGAACAATTCAACGTAATCGATTTTTTACTTTTTGCTTTAATTTCTGTCTACAGCAATTTTGTGGTCATATATTTTTGGAACATCATAAAGCTAACAACATTTAATTCATGCAAACAAAGTATACTGAAATAATGAGAATAAATACAATCTCTGTTTGCGTAGCCAATGCTGATTAAATTAGGCAATAAAAATCTTCATCACCTGGCGGAATAGGTTATTAAATGAAGTTTTATTCTTCTACAAAACTACATTAGTATTTACACACACTTTGGTAATTGCATACAAAAAATGCCCAAACCATTGTAAAATGTATAAAACTAACAAAACTAATAAAAATATTTTTTAAGTATCTAGTTAAGATTTTCAAACATTACTTATTTTAAATTATTAAACTATTTAATGCATGTAAATGGCGATATTAAATATATGATCGTAAATTCTCTTTTTCAGAAACATTTTTCAATTTCATCAATAATTGTCATATTCTTCCTGTGTATCGGAGTCAGTGTTTGGTTGACTAGCGCAAATGAAGAGTATCGTGTGATTCTCATGATTCATTAATGGCACCTTACTTCCATAATCTGTAATTAAATCGACACAAAACTCTTGTCTATCGTATATGGCTGTGAGGGATGTTCCATCTGAATCTGGCACTGAATACATGAGTTTTCCATCACTCCGAAAACGAAACCTGAATAAAGAAAAGTATCCTCACAAATTTTGGAACACAAAAATTTGAAACTAAAGCTTGGAACTTCTTTTTACTGTAAATTCTTGAAAGTGGGTCCTTTCCCCGAGTCTGGATTAAGCTGCGCAGCTACAAGCTCGCTGAATGGAAACGCTAGAGTGATGCCTTTATAACAGGAACGCTGGAAGGTGGGTGGATATCTGAAACAAAAGTGCTTTCTAATCATGCTATCAGATCAAATTAATTAAATATTGCTCCTGATTATGTACCTTTGTATAAAATGCGGTCGAATTTGCTGCTGATCTGCTTCCTTTAAAGGATAATGAAAATTCCTATAAAATGTGGGCTTAAACCTTGGTCCATCTTCAGACATGGGATAACATCCTCTGTACCCCGTCTCCAATCCTAAACTATAAGACTCTCCCATCTAAGGAAAGAGTAAACGATAAAATTAACTGTTAATATTAATTTTAATAGCTATAAATGATTACAAATTCTACAAAATGATAACAGTAGATAACTAACCTCGCAGCATTTGGAGACACAAGGAGAAAATTTGGACTTGCAATTCGGTTTACATATTAAAACTTCAATGATGCGGGGGCTTAGCCTAAAATTAATAAGTTTGGAAGGAAATATTGAAACATAATTAATTGATTAAAAATTCAGAGATTGATCATCTGTATGTTTCCTACCCATTTACGCAAAACTCTTCTGGCCTATAAAACTCATTTTCGTATTTAAGATATCCATCCGACAAAATCCCACTCTCTACGCCTACCGATGGTGTCAAACTAGTTAAGTTAGAAGAGGTCGAGTTTCCCTGGAAGTTATGAATGAATCCTTGAAGCTGCCACTGCCCAAAGCTACAGTTAATTTGGTTCGTTACAAGCCTACATCAAATTTTGAAAATGCAAAAGACCAAGTATAACATCAAAACATCTTAATCTCATTTCCCCCCACTTATTTTAAAGACCATGTATAATTCTCCTTACGTGAATGGAGACTCTTGTCCATTGGTCATAAAATATCCCGGTACATTCCATATCGGTTTTATGGTAATATTCGATCTCTCATGAGGCTTCGCTGTAAAACCAACCATTCGATTCCTACAGTGATAAGTCTGCCCATCATTCACATCACTAGGAAACGTACAACACGCTGGCAGCTTGTACTTTGGCTTCTTGATTTTCTTCCTTGTCACAATTTTAGTCCGGTTGGGGTGATTCGGGAATAAGCTAATTATACTAGGCTTCCTCTTCTTAATCTTAGTTAACTTTTGTGCATTATGATTCAAAACTATGTTAGCCGGCCGAGAATGTGAATTCAGTTGGAACAACTGATATAACACATGCTGCTTCTTTTTCTCCTTTGCATAAATCTCAACAGATGAAGGGCCCTCATCAACCGTCATATTCTTCATGTTCTCACCAGACCCAGAAGTCTCTATGTCATCATCCTTACTAGAAAATATTTCTTCCGATTCTGGCACAATTATGTTATTTTCAAAGGCTGAAAAAATAGAGAAAAAAATAAATGTGAAAAACACGTTTCTTAAGTTTACTATAAAAAATGTGTATTTTATTGCCCGCAATTTTTTTATACAGTCTATTGTACACAATCGTAAAGTCAATTTGAGGTACAATCTACAATCTAATTAAAAATTTTTATGCTTGAACAATTTCTACAAGTCAAGGTAATTACCAGAGAGGATATAACATTCATCCGTCAATACAAACTTCCTCCAAGGAAACCACATGAGCTTTTGAGCTTCACCTTTGTCATTGAGTGAATGAGTTGGTGTACAACTCTTCCCCATTATCATAATTCGTATAGGTTTCCTTTAGAAGTCTATTGTGTACAGAAATAGGTTTGTAGTAGATGTAATGCCTCGAGCGTTTTCTAAACCGAGGTTTTTTTGTCGTTGTAGTGGTCGTACTAGATGTACTCACATTGTTTACACTGTTCTTAATGTTGCTCATGATTTTATTATAAAAATTTCTACTTCTGGTGGCTGTAAACAGCGCCACAACTTTCCTCCCTTGAATAGGGAATTTTGTCTGCAAAATGGGGGCAAGTGTAGTCGTAGTAGTTGTACTGGTAAAGGGGATAATACTGGGACGTTTAATACTTCTAGTTTTTAGCGGAAGTACCGAAGTTATCATGAAATTAGTAGTGGTAGGATTTGTAGGCTTGCTGAAGGTTGAAATGGGATCAGTGTAAATCGTGCTGACGAGCTTGGTATCAGATAAAGTGGAAGGTTCGGTGGTAATTGTTGATGAGGTGGGAGTGATGGGAGTGATTATTGTTGTAGCTATCAATTTTGTCGGTTGAGTCGATGTCTTTAGTTCAGGTGTTGTACTTGTAGGTAAAGTCGGTGTTTGTAAAGTAGTTGTTCTGATCGGTTTCATAGTTTCCTTTGTCTTGTTCTGGTATTGTTTAGTGTCGGTGTCGGTGTTCGGGTACAATATGAATGGGATGCGGTTGCGACTGCGGTGCTTTACATTTAGCCTGTCCTTTTTTATCTTCTTTCTTTTTCTTTTTACTATCTTTTTACCTTCGTCAACTCCTCCTGAGCAGAGGAACAGAACGGTTTGGGACTCCTCGTTGGAGTATTCTGTAGTCTCCCCGTAATGCTGGGCTCCGTCTACGCAATAGTTTAGGATGCGGTTGAGTACTGGAAGTTCATTACCTTTGGAGTCTCTGAAAGGGTATAGGAGCCAGCCATCTTTCCTCATGCGGAATCTTAGCAAGAAAGAAAAAGTTTCAGAGATTAATTATAGGTATTAGAGATGAACGCATGAAATAATTGTTAGCCTTATCATTTCAAAGGGGTAATTAAAATATCGTATCGAAAACTAAGTTTTGCTGTACTCACTCTAGATTATTGAAAGGCTTCCCAGTGACCAACGTTAGATAGTCAGCAATAGGCAAGCCAAAGGGGAATACTGTTGTTTTCTTTGACTTGCACTTGTGCTATTTTATAAAAAAAATATTTGATTATTTAGATTCAACTTTCAATTCGTAGATTATTGAACTCATTTTTTTTCTTTAGCTTACTTTAAAGTTTGATGGATATTTTTGAATGTAATGGGGATTCAATTGAGCCACTTCCCTGTTTGTCAATCGTCTTGAAATGTCATGGTACAAAATCGGAGACCACCTTTTCACAGGTTGACGTTGGGCAACGCTTTCACCACTACCAGAATGACTCCATGCTTCGGTTGTAATTGAAGTACATCCTGAAGGGTAGCCTTCATCCCCAAAGGAATATATTTCATCTAGACCACAGCATTTGTGTATGCAGGGTGTCAAAGGATTTGAGCAGTTTGCTTGGCAAATTTGTAAAGACATTTTGTCCCTTCGCATGCTATTAAAGAAGATGCGATAAATTTAACAATGTTTATCAATTTTAAGGAGGAATTATGAATTTGCTGCCAATTTTTTCGCACCTGGTAATGCAGTATTCGTTAATCCGATAAAATTCATTTTCAAACTTTAAGCTTCCATCAGGATAGAAGAAGTGACCTTCAGTTGTATTCTCTTTGAGGGAGATGGATCCAGCAAACGTGGCGTAGTTGCAGGATAAAACGGACTTTTCTAATCTGTTATGAGCAAATATTTCAAAAATTAATCTTCAGCAGTAATAAATACATCATGCTTTATGGGTAATACGAGACTTTAAGATTTACTTAAAATCTAGAGAATTCCTCGTAGAAACCAGTCTGGCAGGAGCAGTCCAAGTCTTTTTAGAAGTACTATCACTCTGAATATTTTCTAAACTGACACTACTTCCTCCACACCTGTAATAAGGAACATCGTCAGTTTCTATGGAACAACAGAGAGGAAGCACTGGGCCATTATGAGCCTTAATAGCCTCCGTAATTGGGGGAATCTCTGCCTGAGGTATATTCCTAGGTTCCTCCACCCCGTCAATCACTTCCTTTCCTTCTTCATCTTCAAAGCTTCCGTCTAGCAGGGCGGCATTAATATCCGCCTCATTCATTCCAGCTTTTCTGGCCAAAGTGACCGCCGTGTCAGACATGGACTTGGTCAGGTCAAAGCCATAAGTAGACTGTATTCTTTGACATTGGAGGAAAATTAAGCTTAAAACTATCCAATGACTAGAAGTTAAAGATAGGGTACTTGGTAAAATCACTTTACGCTTGAAAAGTGAAAGAGACATGATTTGAATATGTCATATTAAGATCAATCAATTTGAATTTACGGATGCACCAACACTGCACTTCTCCCACAGAGACCAAGTTATGCACTGCCGCGTTGACGAACGCTTTGAATTGTTTCGATTCAACACAAACAGTTTCTTTCTTTTCGCACCTTTGTTTACATGCAAATTAAGAATGTCTTGCTTTCATGAGTTTTATGCATCAAGTCATTCTCTTAAGTCTCCCTCTGATTGTGTTACATTGTGCCATGATCCGTGACTGAGAGCAAAAAAGTGTTTATAATCTTTGCACATAATCAACAATGCTGTTCATCGATAAGCTCTACATTTTAAAAGGGAGTGTATCATTAATGATGAATGTATTGGTGGGGATGTATGTTACGTCAAATAAATTTCTGTTACGCAAGTGAGCAAGGCCACCCTTACTATTTTAAAGTGTGGAGGAAATGTAAAACTAGTTTTAAATTCTAATATCATTCAGAAAGGTTTACATTGACCTTGAGACTAAAATATTGTTATAGTTTATAGAGTCAATCAAGATAATGATTTCAGGTTAGTGCAGCTAGGGTAACAATCTTCCTTTAGATTTTCTCGAGCGAGGTGTTACAAAACAATTATGTGACAGTTTATAGTAAAAATGATGAATTGTTTAGTCTTAAGATATTACGGTCATTGCGTCTGCGTCTACTGACCTGATAAGATGACATTATGAAGCTATTATGTTTGCATAAAGAATTTATTTAAGTCAACAAATATTTTATTTAGCGAAATAATATTATGAGTTAAAAGAGCTTATTTATTTATGCATGAGTAATTTTCCTTAGGTGGTTGCAACGATTACAGGAAGTGTTAAACAGGTTTTTCGACTTGTTTTAGTAAAGCATTGGTCAAACTTTTGCTGGATTTGTTGTCCCTTTCAAAATACTCTTTAAGGCCGGTACTTTTCTTACCAGATAAATATATTTAATCTTCTACGCTTTTTCCTGAATTTTGAATAAAAGGCAATCTTTTGTTTAAATCGGAACAATGTAACAAACAACGTCATTTTCTTTCTAATATTAAAGTTACGCTTTACTTTTTGTGTTTTAAATTTGAGCTTACGCTCGATACAAAATACAATCATGCAAAACGCTAGGAATATTCCGTGCATTGAAAAAATTGCGGAGAGCATAGCCAAAGAAAATGGGGATGCACTGGATAATTCCAAGGAACTATGAAGTCCCTGTTCGCAATTACACTCTGAGAGCGCATATAAAACATTCTTAGAATAGATAGAGTTGTCAAGTTGCTCCCTTGAAAGCCTCTTGCGAGTTAGTTCCATAGTGTAACGCTTGGAAACTGAGGTGGAGTATTGCTGAACCTTTTTCATTATTCCAGACTCATAAAATCGAGCAAAGGCCCGAGTAAAAATGGGCGACAAGAATGTACTCGTGATGGACCATGGTAACAACAGTGAAAAGCCTGGGAGCGCTGTAGGCTTCGACATTAAATTTTTTGGCATGTATAGATTGAGCGTAGGGAGAATCTCTTCAAAGCCATCTTCCTTATAGTCCACAATTGCGAAATGCGTCAATGGTAGGTCTGTCGGAGGAGCACCTGGCTCCCCAGGGATCAAGTGAGTATGGGAAATATTGGACTTGTTCAGTACAGAATTACCCAAACCTAGACTATTCCAGGCGATATGGCTTCCTAGTGTATGCCACATATGACAGCTCATCACTTTAATGGACTTCATGACTACATCTTCTTCAAATTTTGTGCGGTTGCCGTACAGTTCCATAATGAACGGTAACAATTCCACTCGGTCGGCATGAAATTTTGTTAGAGTTAACAATTCATAGGCGGACTGATATAGATGAGCGATCGTCTCTGGCCATTCAGGTTCGGGATCTTTGGTAAGGTAGGAAAATAATTTGCCTTTGTATCCGTTTCCAAGAACGACCAGAGCAAGTAGCCAAATCAATATGATCAATCGATTCCATCCTGAATTCGAGCTGGACCAAGGTAAGATGCTTTCACTGGACATGGACTTTTCCACTAAGGAACCTAAAATATCTTCTACGATTTTACCGATTGGGAGTCTAGCTAGAACTTTTAAACCAGCTGTCATTGCCAACGCACTTAGGATTAATAAAATCCAGCTGTGTAAATCAAAAGGGGCGAAGAGAGACCAAGCCGAAAATCCCAGCTTTTGCTGAAACGCTACAAAGTAGTATTGCTTCGTCGTTACTGCGTAGGGTAACCAAGTCCAAACATTAATCCAAATCTTCCCCATCATGAATTTCAAAGACCTTTCCGATATTATTCGGTTGTGAGCCACCACTAAGAGTCTTACTCGTTTTGACTTTTTAAATTGGACGGCCGGAATATCCAAAGAAGCATTAAGGTTTTGAACAAGAATCCTCAATGAGCAAATGTGCCATTCGATTCGATCCCACTGAGCCTTTTGGCTTCCACCAATTTTGACACAAGGTTCCGTTAAGAATCTCCGACGAGACATGCCCATCTGAATGGCAACTGGAGCGCCATTAAGATTGGAGTACAATTGCCAGTGAAACCTTCTGATTTCCTCCAGGGTCTTTAGGTCTCTTGGGTTAATAGTATTAATCACGTCGTATACTGGAGGAATGCAAGTTATGCATACCATGTACAGTCCTTTTGGAAAAACTACTCCCAGGATTACGCCTGGTGTAAATGTATTAGCGACAAATTTAGTGAAGAACACGGATTTATTAGAGTAATCTTGTTCTTCATCTTCAAAGAAGATAGTATACTGAGGAGGCTGCTCTCGTTGCCGTTCTACTTTATTAGAGGCGGACACAAAATTTGGCCCATTTTCAATCCAGTATTTAGCTCCAACAAATGCATGTAGGAAACATTGCGAGAATCTTTTTGAATTATGGTGACTTTCGTTCAGTTTAGCTGTTGTAACTACAGAAAACAATGTATATTGCGCAAAATGAGTGTAAACATTTTCTTGGAAATTATGTATTTGGTTATCTTGAGGTGGCTCATATATTTTAATATGACAGGCGCAAAACAGTTTTAGGAACAGTAAAATAGAGTTATCTATCATTTTTACTTTTTGATTCGTTAAGGGTTTAGGAGAAAACTTACTTCTGAGAAATATAGTACCGAGGATCGAAAACGGCCAAATAAAAACATAAATTTCATTATTGCCTTTTGCGCTTGTTCTGTATGGAAAAAAAACTAAAGTGGTAAAAACCACAACTAATGCTGGAGTACAGTAGA
>JAANSQ010002393.1:0-12094 GCA_036850885.1 Lepidocyrtinus dapeste | reverse complement strand
CTGTAGCTCGGAATAAGAATTGAAGCTTTGAGGCTTAAACTTTAAGAAAAATGTATCTCAAAATTCAAATTAACTATGTCGTGCTTTTACTCTGACTCTTTGAACATTATTCAATTATCTGGGAGTTGGGAGATTTTCGTTTGTCCTTCGACTTCTTTTTCAAAAATTTTTAAAGTCCACCGAAACATAAGGAAATGAAGTGGGATGGGTAAACTAATAGACTATTTTTGGTTTGGGTGAATGAAAGTATGAGATAAACGGTTTCTTTTGTTGGTGGAACATTGTTCATCCCGTGGAAATGAGTTTAAAACAGTTACTGTAACATAACATCTTTTGACTAGATTCGTTGCTAGTTGCTACAGTTACTTGCGAAATTGTCTTCATTCTCCACCACAAGTTGTAATTGAGTAGTGGAGTTGAAATAATTCACTTGAAATTTAAAAAGGCAGGGAGCGTCCGAGAAACAAAAAAAATGCAATCTTCTTTCATAAAGGAAATGATACTGAAAACCGCTTAGTTTCATTGATAGCATGAAGGTCATTGTGTGTTTCCGAGTGAGAAAGCAAATCAAAGTAAGTATGATAAGTATAGGGATTAACTCCTATCATTTATTATAAATTGAGGAGCTGAATAAATTCAATCAATTTGAAATAACTCGAGAGGCTAAGATCTGTTTATTAGAAAGAGAATCTAATTACTTTTCTCGGTGGTATGATGTAGTGTAAAGGCTAAATCCTGAGGCGGGTGGGCGGTCAAGTTGAGTGTACTTGATTGCAGAATTGGTTTAAAATTGAGATAGGCAAACGTTGAAAATACTGTGCTCATGTACAAATTATGTATTAGTCTCTAGTCGGACATTAATAGTAACAGTTGCAAATAATATTCTCGAGTGGAAGCTCATTAAAAGTTTTATTATTTGTGAGAGGAGAGCACAACCCCACGTTTAAAATTCAGGAGGCGAGAGTGCAAAAAACTGGATCGACTTGAAGGATAAAATAGACTCGGGGTAATAATAATAAAAACAGTTGAGAATTTTAGAAGGCCATTCTGCAATTTTTTAAGGGAATGTGAGAACCAGTTTTAGTGAAACTGAAAGGAGAACCCAAGAAATGCTACAATAATAGGAAAGATTCCCTTCTTCAATAAACTCGGGATTCTCTTCGATTCCTCCATGCAAATATTATATAAATAAATATGAACAAAGAAGTAATTTAGTAAATAAATGGAGGCACCCACACAAAATTAGTTGCTTAGTCATTAAAACAATAGAGAATTTGCTAAATACGGTTAACGCGAAATTTAGAGCTACACCATGTCAACGTTTTAACATTTATTGATTTGCTCCTTCAAAAACAGCTGAATCTACTAGAAAATAATTCCTTAGACTCCAAATATGTTAATAGCTTCAACTTTCTTCCCGACTTATTGTTATTCTTCGGTTTGAATTTTATTGCAAAAAAATGGGAAATAATTGGCTCGATTTTTCATCAACTTTATTTTCATTTCTCGGGAGGGAAAGCTGTCTGGGGGAGCTTTATCTTGATTCTTGATATTCTCCGTTCCATGAAAGTACACAAACAACTGGTTTCATCAATAATCATTTGAGAATCAGAGTTTAGGCTATATTTCCGATAAATGAGTCATTTACATTTTAAAACTTCAATAATATTCCCCTCAACGCCATTACACAATTCGACTTAGCTCTACTCAATGCAAATGTTTATCCAATGAAATTACCCTATTATATCACATGCATACTATGCATATTTATATGTCTCGGGAACACTTTACATTAAAAAAACAAGTTGAGAATGTTGAGCTGCAACCTTTCTTTTATGCTCTTGATGGGTGATCTTGATAAATTAGTTTGTGTGTGGTGTGCATAATGCATTTTTTTATTTGAAAGTTGCATCCCAACAAGAAGGTGTGGTGTAGTCTTCCGAAATCAACTTGATTCAATAAAATTCCGCTCCAATAGATTTCCTCCGCGTGAAAATTATTACCCTGTTAGCTCTAATAACGCATTAATTTACATTAGTTAATAATGAAAAACTAGCGTTACAATCATGACGCTATAGTATCAAAGGCTCCAAGCCCATTACCCATTGTACAAGATGGCTTGCGTCATGTCGCATCATCTCATCAGTCAATCTCAAGAAAAAAATGAAGTTTGGTTGCATTCTTCTACTTTTTAATTCAAACAGAGAAAATGCAATCTGAGTGTAGTGGAGTAGGTGCTACAACAAATAAAAAGTACTTTGTTGAGGCCGCAGCGGCGCGACCGTTGCATTGTTTAAGTTCATGTATCTTAAACCATTGATTTTTTGATCGTATTAATACCGTTCTGTACACTGCAATTGCGTAGCATAACAAACAAGAAAAGTGACCAAGTACTTTTCAGTGAGGAAAGTACGTGCGTCCAAATTTGCCTATAATGCTCAATCACCAAAGCTAAATGTTTAATTCCCTGAGAAAATGTGTTTTCTCTGCTTGATGAAATATATCGCTTCTGCCACACGACACATCCATCCAATTTCCTGGCACATTGATGACAAAAAGTGTACTGAAGTAGCGGCGTCTGCAAACTGTAACGTCCAACTGTGACTTTTTTCATAAGATCCAGTTAACAGCGTGTACAAGGTGAAACTGGTGAGAGTCAGGAAGTACAACTATTTAAGCCGCAAAATTAATTTTTTATTTCGGAGGTATTACATCGTATTAGGTAAAATAAGGGAAATAAGTTACCAAGTCAGTCTATCCTCCTTTTTGAATAAATTCTTTGAGAGATTTTTCCCCTGTTTTTTTGGATGGAAATTTTCATTTGAGAAACTCTTTCAAGGAGTTAAAGCAACGTTATCAAATACAAACGCTGGTGCTTACATTACTAATCAGAATCCCATTTAAATCACATCAAATCACCCAAGCATGATATCAGTTAGAAAAACTCCGTTGCATAGTTTTTCTTCTTCCTCTTATTCTTTTCCCTCCTTGCCTAGTTGTGTTCTCATGTGGTTTCGTTTGCTTTTTGTCCTCCCTCGCAATAAAAAAAGAGAAGATGAGGGAAGGAGTGTTTAGACATAAATTGTCTTTTTGTTTGCCGTTTGCTATTCACCCCATTATATTATCTGTTTTCTTGACACTTATTCTCACCAGGTACGTTTCGAATTCACACGCTAAATAAAGATGGTGATGTAGATGAAGATGGGATTGGGGATTACTGTAGGTGACGCTGATGCTGTCATACAGTTTGTAGTTCCCTGATTTACATAAAAATATTTAGGTAGTCTTGATTCTCTGTTGGTTTTGCTCATTCATTTTACTACGGAGAGGGATGGCAGGAAGGAAAAGATCAAGTTTTGTCAGTTGGGCGATCCTTCCTAATACAACGAATTTTTATGTATCGTTATGAATATGTCACCCATAATATGATATGATTAAGTTATGACTCGAATCATGATCAAAATACCGTTTTCATAATCTTAACGTTGTGCTATGAACTGAATCTCCTAAGATTGTTTATTTCCTTTGCTTGGAAAAATGTCTCGGGTTTTATTGTCTTAGCTACCTACTACCTTTATGTACGCGGGGGGCATCCCACCTCACCCCGCAACGCGTCACACTACGACCTTTGTTTCAACCGGTGTTTTGGCTCACTCCCTCAACCAAGTACAACTCCATGTATGGCATAATGACTGTAATAATAATTGTTTAAGAAACTTCCAACTGTTGTCCACGGCGTTGAGTGGGCCGTCAAAAAGACATAAAATCCGACCAAGTATGAAGGTTTAATGTTCACAGTTTATTTTCGACGTGTACATATTTGTTTTAACATCCGCCAACTGGACTGAAGAACACATATAAAAAACCTAATTGTAAGAGAAATGATTTAAAAAAAATTGTGGCGTGTACAGCACATGTGCCAGAAGTCAGAGGAAAGCAGTAAAACGGACAATGGGCATTTTCCCTACTTGTTCCTCTCATTGCACGTTCTTTTACATTGTTTGCGTATGCATTTAAAAAACAAATCAATTTTTGCAATAATAGTGTACTCTATACAATATGCAATAGTTTGTCCGTATTAAGATGTTCATTTTGCAGTCTACCTTTGCGTTAAGTTCTAGCTGAAAGAAGCTCTTGTTCTTCTCCTGCCACTTGTTCTTTAGCTGGTCGTGGTTCTGTAGCTCCGTCGCAGAACGTTAACCTTGCGGTCGTTACTCCTTTCGTAGCTTGTATACAAGGAGAGTTTTTTTTGGGTAGACCAACGCATCATTATGATATGACGATCAGCATCAAAAAATCTTCTTCATCCGTAGTCTCAGCGTTACGTTCCCTGTCTGTAGGTATATGCGGGTATAGGTATGCGAATCCAAAAAAGAGTCTTTTTCCTCTTAATCTTTTTAGCTTCCTCGTGATTTCTTTAGTGATTGATAAGGCTGTGAGAAGTGCACACTTTTAGCTTACTAAGAATGCAAAGCACGCTAGGGATCATATAGATTAGATGTTTAAGGGTTGAGGCTTTGGCATGGCATTAGGAATTTGTAAAATGGTAGAATGTTGTTGCAGTGCCTTCTTCACAGAACATGACTAGGGGTTTGTGTTATCATGCGATTATTATTGTTGCTCACGACGATGGAGAGAATGATGAAGATTCCGTTCAAGAGAATCATCATTGTCGTCATTTGAAAACTATGTATGAATGAATGTTTAGGATGATTGGGAAAATATGAGAAATGGGTAAAAGTTGGTTATAAACTGAATCCAACTCCTAAAGATGAAATGAAGCGGAAAGCATAAAAGTAATATATATTTTTGCTCCACCTATTTTCGATTGTTGTCATGAGGGAGGAATTGCCAATAAATTTGTGAAGCATAAATATTTTTTACTATACAGATTAACCATACGGTACACTGACAGAGTACCATGTGGTTTGAAAAAAATATCAAAAAGAACTTCAATTGAATTTGAATACAATGCCAAAACCGAAAGCTTAGCCTGTAGCCATTTCAAAATGCGTAATTCGATTACTGGCGCTTCTAGGAAATAAGGTTTATGAAATCAGTGACTCTTTCAAAATCCACTATGGCACAGCTTAACTTGTCCGTAAGTCCAGCCCATTCCATCTAAAAGTCTAGGTCAACTTAAACATATTGCGTAACTTCTTAAAACTTTAAAACTGAACCAAATAAGAAAAAGGCGTCACTTAGTTTTTCCTTTAGAGGAGCTAAATTTTTTTTGCTTTTAGTTGCAGGATTTTATCGCATTGTTTACATTTGATATTGGATCGCGAGACTTTGAGATGATTTGCGTTATCAAAGAAAGAGAGAGTTTTTTTCGCTGCTTCCTATTCCCTTTTTTGTATCTGCGAAGACAATGAAAAAGGAAAATATTTGAGGCAGAGTTTAGGCACCCTGTAAATCCCCGTTGAAATTTCAAAGATGAAATGTATTATTTTTTTTGCTGAATTACAGATAGATGAAGCGTGATAAGAGTAAGTACACGCTACTTTGTACTTGCTGTTGTGTGGCGTGAAATAAAAAAAAAACTTGTTTTTTTATTCAATCTGAAGGGTTGCATATCTCGCAATAATTGTACGTACAATATAGCTCCTTCCCTTAGATTTGTTTTCGGTGGTAGGATATGATGCAAGAAAATAAAAGGGACTAGTATCCTACCAAAATAATCGAACGCTGGCTTGTCTTTAGTGTTTTACACTAAAATCCTGTTTTCATTTTCTAAAATTGTTGAGGCGGTGGGTAGTTTGGGTATTTGCAACAGCTTGTACTGAATTAATGCGAATTCATGAAATGTGGATTGGTGAACTTTGGATAAAAATCAGCATGATTCGTGATTCATGCTTAGATCTACAGAATATCCGCGTTCTCAGAGAGTGGAACACAATAGGTATTCATATATTTGATTCACTTTCTTCGTAGTGAAGCGTATACAAAACGAAACTGCTTTGATGATCTTGATGGGTTGCCTCTCGCCATAAAATTTGGTTCTGAATGATTGAAACGATTTTTACCTTTGAGAGAAATTTGATTTTTGTATCGTGTGAAAAATAAATGAAAGATGTTTTGAAAAAAATGGAAAGGTATATGATGCATTTTGAATCTTGCCTGTTTCCTCGTCAGCAGCTACTCTCATGGAACATGATTTACTTTAGAAAAAAAATTGATTATGAGGAAGAAGGCAAACTGCGAAATTAGCTTATGCTAGAGTAAGGCGAGATTAACTTAAATTAAATGCAATAGGAAATTTACGTGATTACACGTGACAGGAAAACCGGTGGTGTGGTAGGCAACAGAATTGGATTTGATAACCCCCGTCGGATCTTAGGGCAAAGTTGTTTGTTACGATTGCTATAGACGCTTCAATTCCCAATCGATTTTTTTTCTTAACACTTCCTCATCTTAGCTCATCTCTTTTGAAAGAGATGTTATTTTCCTTCCGGATGGTAGAGAATTGAATGGAAGTGTAGAAAAAATCAATTTGTTTCTTACATGAACAAAGCAAGAGAAAAAAGGAGTAATCGATTCACTCCCAGCCCGCCTAGTTTTGCCAAATCATGCTCCATTGTTGATTAAGCTGGGAGAGGACACTGAACGATAAAACTATTTAAACCAAACTGGAACAAGTGAAAACGCTGCGTCATGTCACAGAGGAAAACTGCAAAAATGCTTCTCCATTGGAGACGAAACCAAGATTTAACTGATTTAAGCAAGATGGATGAAAAAATATTGATTTATTTTTTTTTTTGAAATTTTGTGTGGCATATTACATTTGAATAGTAGCAGTTTCAAATCAATCTTCAAGGATCAAGATTGAATTTCAAAGTATAATTAAATGTGATCAGAGATGGATTGGTTTAATGCTGTATCTTATAATTAGTAAAGTCCGATCGCCTCTCATTTTATTGTCTACTTATTAGGTATTTTCCTCCGAATACGTACAACTATGAACACAACGTGTACAACCAGTGAATTCGCGAGTTGCAAACTTGATCACTCCATAAAATGCTATTCTTGCTTGGTGAAGCAAAACAAAAACGATAAAACTCTGGCATTTCTTTATCTCCCATCAACCTCACGATCCCTGCATATTTAACGAACTCATTCGCTATTTATATAATCGGTGAAAGAATGTTAAAAAAATTTCGGATGCTACACGGCCAGGATTCAAGTTTTAGGCCAAAGCCGCAAAGCATCTCCATATGCAAACGCCGATAACCAGGCTTCTTGGGTTTGGCATCTTTGTAAAAACAAACAGCAAGTGGATGGACTTGATTCAGAGCTAATTGTGGCGGTAGGTAGAAAGTCTGCTTTAAATACTTTATGGAGCGATATCAGCGGACAGCAATGACAAAGTTAAATTGTTGAACAGGTATTTTCGCACATTAGAGCGGAGTTGGCTTTTTAGGCTTTTTGGTTTCTTTGCTTAGATTCAGACTTATCAAGTGTGGGTAATGCTATTTACCTACGCCTCCTAAAATATGTTCACGCTGGTACTGTAAAACGACATTCCATCCTAAAGACAGTTTTCATGCATTTCATGCTCCCTACGCGGAGTAAAATAGAAAAAGAGATTTTCAATTGAAACCTCGTCCATCACTTGGGAGGAATGAGGTCTGACATCTGACTTGTCTCCCTTTTATCAAATTCCAATATTGCTCGCCGGTGCCATTAACTAATTCAAACGTATAAGAGATAGGAAGTATAGAATACACTAGGAATTTGCGGATATCTAAACCTTATAGCATTGCACGACCTGAAATTATCACGAGTCGATGCTCTCCTCCACCGAAAATAATTTTTAGGGATGAAGGCAGTGAATTACAATAATTTTCTAAAAAATCAAATTCTCATATGATTCACGATCCTGATCGACAAATACAGCCGAGAATATCTATATAAGAAAAATTTTAAAGTCTAGTCGGAGTCGGAGTCATACTTTTGGGTTATTTATCGACTGATGATCGAGCAATATAGAGTTAACGATCACTTGATGAATGCATCCATATGCAAAGGTAGGGAAACTCTCCAGGTCATTAATTCAGAACAAGTCATGGTAAGCAATAGGCATGTTAGGACGTTTCGGTATTTTGATCTTACCCAATAAATCCTATAGGCACTTTACCCAACAAGTATGCAAAAGTGTAGAAAACGTTAGTTTCTCCAACCAAGTGTAACAACCATGAACAGAGGGAAAAGTGGGATTGACTCAGTCAACTTCACTCTACTGAAGTCAGAGTAGGAATGCACGCATTTGGTTATAATGATTTATACAGAACTCTACATCACCAAATGTAATACCACATAATTCTCAATGAAATTAAAGTTCTTCAAGGGTTTAAACCTACTCATAAAATTTGTAGGACTTAGGCAACTCAGAGTAACTCCAATCATCATTTTCGCTTAGGATAATTTTGGCATATGAAAACTTATTCTTACCTCGATGGAGAGTTCACTTGTTCAGTATACCGTGAAAAAGGTTGTTTTTTTAATATTCTCTCTAAAAAAACAGGGTAATTTTTCTTAGGTTACTACTTCCGTTGATCCAATAACTATTTCCCTTGTGAGTAGGGTATCATATAGCTTTAGTCTATTCTTCTCGGGAAAGTACCGGTTGTGACCCCAAAACGAAATTTAAGCAAATAACAATGAATTAAGATTTTCCCTGAATAAAACAAAGAGTGTGTATCATTCATTACATCATGTTATCTCACTAAAGACTGTCAAGCTCGACACGAGTAGTGCATGAAGCGTCGTAGGTACCCATACTCACTACCGACAAGAACAGAATGTAGATAAGGCTAATTCTTCGTAGATCAAGTACTAGTATAGGAGTAAAATGGAAGATTATTCTTGAATTATGATAGAAAGTGGAAAATCTTGGCTTTTCATACTTTTTCCACTGAAAAATTCTCTATTTCGGTGCAGGTGGGATAGTATATTGTTACGTCGGTTTACATGTAGAACTTTGCATGGTTCATGATTTCTCTTAACTCATTTTCATGAAAGGTTCACCACCTCGAGAAATGCTTGATGAGGAAAAGTTACTTGAGCTGCATCAAATTAATATGTTGCCCCAATACAAGCTGCAATGGTATGGGAAATGAGTAAAACGTAATTAAAAGTGTAAGTACAGTTATCGTTGCGCAATACAATCCATATTACACGCTTATAAAAACCCATACAATCTCATGATGGACTTGAGGAAGAACATAGGACAATTGATTCGATAATTAAGGCAAGTCCGTGCAGAGATGATGGGTCTAATTGAAACGCATCAATGGATTCAAACACTCTTGATATCGTAGATGGGGAAGTGTAAGATTGACCATGCGTTGAGTATTTTTTTCTGCTTTAGTCAGCTCATATGAGTAGTGTCTAGCATTTAAAGCACATGTAAAATGTACCGTTACCATTGAAAAAATAGAAATCAATTAGAATACACTAGGTTCTCCTGAATAGAATGTGCGTAGAGCCCTAAAATCTAGCGAGAGAGGCTATAAAAAACTGACGGTGACAAGGAATTTGGTTGAATGGCAAACGGAACAAATTGACACTGATTTGCATGATGTAGAAATGCATCGTGGATGTGTGCTTACCTTAATATTCTTTATGAACGAATGCTCTTTAAAGACCAAACGAGGCAATGTGTGAGCGACGTGATAAACGTATTATAACTTGAAACTCTTTAAGTTCCCCTCCATCTTTGCTGAAGTGACAGTACAAAAAAATATAGACTGTGGGAAACTTATTCCTTCGTGATAATATGCAAACAATGGAGATTTTGTTGATTATTTTATGCATACAGTTCGTATAAGATTTGACCGAGAGACCGGTGCGGTATTTATTGTACAGCTTGGGAATTTCTTAATAACATCGTAATCCCCACTTGAGCACATTCACACCGCATTTGGTCCTCTCACAAATGAAATAAATAATTGAGAGTTTAAAATGAATGGGAAAAAGTGTTTACGGAGGTAAATACAACTTAAGTAATACTCTCAACTCACAGTTAGAGCTAGAACCAGAGCCAGTATTTTTCAGTTGTCATCACCCGTTATCATTTCTTTAGAAATCCTTCAGAATTTGTAAGCCTACTTAAAATTTGTAAATGTGCAAATGTGACTAGGCTCTACCCAACCTAGCCCCTTTTGCATAATGAATCAGCAAAAGAAATACTACGTGTAATTTGTACTTTGCCTGACTCCTCCAGTAAGTCTTCTTTTATAGTTTGGTCCGTCACAAAATTCTCTTGCTTTGGTCCTCATCCTGAGAATAAAACGTCGCTTATTTTTTAATTTTGCTATGCATAGGTTGGGTAACTCGATATCCCAGTTTAAACTTTTATTCGCCCCCAATTGGTTACGCTCTCAAGATTCTCAATTCTCTGAATTCTGAGCTCGGACGGAGACCAGGGTGTCCCACCTGTTGCACCATTAGTGTTCGCTGGCTCGTACATTTTTTTTCGAAGAAAGAGTTAATGCTCACCTAGAATGGGATTTGCATAATGACTCTAATTTATTACGGTCACATGTACACGAGACACGAATAAACTGAAGCATTCGTTTTAAAGCAGTTAAGGTTTTTCACAATGAAGAAGTACCACTACCTCCACCATTATCAAGGTAGAGTGTCATTCAGCGTAGATATATTTAAAATTTTACAGTGACATAATGAAACTATCGTGTATTTTTTATGCTGTGATCCAGCTGGTATTATTATGACTAAGGTTAGTTTCATGCCGCTCGTCATTTTGATATTTTAATGGGAGGCTCATGTCGTGTATCTTGACTTGGGTCATGATATAAAACGGGACAGTACAAAATTTGACGAAGTAATAGCGACCTCTTTGCCCTATGGAAATTTCATGATTTATGCAGACACATACATACCTCTGTCATTATCGCTACTATTACTATTACCTTCCTCAAAAAAATTTAGCTCCAATTTTAATAATCCATTACATATCATTGGTTCATTTCGAAGGCGAGAAATTCCATGAAGATTGCAGAGAGATAAATATACCGTTGGAAATCTATCCAATTTTTTTTATACGCGTTTCAATTTTATTGATGGATTCAAAACACTGAAACATTTTCGAAAATTTCCCGTCATTATTTTCATTCGATGGGGTTGCAATTATGGAAGAGTGTAATTCACGCTAGTATCCCTCCATAACATTCTCTTGGTTAATGTATCACGACATTGCATAAAATTACACCACAAAAACTCGCTGTCATTTTAAAACTGTATCAAAAAATTCCATGACCAAGGTGTACGAATATAAACGGAGTGTGAATACATCATAAAAAATAAAACAAAAGTTTTTACTGTTACTGTTTTCATACTGATATGACATATCATATCATAATGATAGTGTTGATGAGAATATGAGCATAAAGCACGTTTCATCTCCATCAGTCATTCAGGGTGAATGTCGCGGCCGCAGGATAACACAGGGTGACGTGAGGTTATAGAGCTGTTTAGTCTTGTAATTTTAAGGTGCATCGTAAGATTCGCAAGTATCATGACACAAAAATGTGAACCAAATCGGAGTTCGATGACTTTAAAACATTAAAGTAGAATTGCTACAATGCGAGGAAAATGCATACAAATTACAGCTATGCACGTCTTTTGAAACTGTCCTTTGAAAAAATGAATATCACTACTGTTTGCAAAATTTTGGGTTTCTTTCATCGTCATACACAAAGGGCTCAAATATTCGGAACCTTAATATCAGTACTTTTAAAGTATTCTCTGTAATGTCAATGTAAGCCCCATTATGCAATTGATGGGTTAGTCTAATCTAGAGGGATGCAAAATGCAACATGTCTCAGAATTCAAAAGATTGAATACTTCAAAATCCCTGCATTCCTTCAGAGCCTTCAAGTTTCCGTTAGCTGTAATATTTCTTCCTTGATAAATTGATCCTGCCGCACACCGTCACCACCGCCGTTGCCTTACCGCATCAGCACTCTTATCCTATTCGATATGGTTTCGTACTATGGATAATGATGATGGTCCAGCTAAGCTACCTTCAAAAAATTCTTTTTCAGGGATTCTGAATGAAATAAGAAGAAAG
>JAANSQ010002392.1:0-12095 GCA_036850885.1 Lepidocyrtinus dapeste | reverse complement strand
ATAAAAAGAACCTATCGTTTGCAACATGGTTAAAGAATTTAACGTTTTTATTTTAGGTTTGAAAGCTTCAGTGTTTTTCTTAGGCCCAGTTTTTGAAAAACATCCTCCTATTTACTTACTAGGGTGTATAAGTGCTTATACGCAAAAAGGAGATCTTTCAACTATCGCTAACTTCCAGGAAAGTGCCGCAAGTACGAGTAAATTTGAAAACCAAAATTTTTTTCCAATGCAGATGGTAAAGCAATTTAGTACAGACTGTATAACAGCACATTAATTAGACGAGTCGTTGTGCTAATTTACTCAAAATGTCAAAATTAAGTTGTAGCGATCTGTGTAAGTATATGAGTGCTCAATTAAAATACTCCTATTTTGTATCAGAGCCTTTATGATATATTTGGTTCTACTGCAATGAGCATTTTAACGTTTGGCAAGCTATGCGGCATTTTTTCCCCATCGAGAGAAACCAAGCGCCGAATAGTTTTCTGTTGCTAATCAAGGCAAGTGGCTCCATTTAGATATTGGCTTTTCCATTTAAAACAACACCATGTTGCGTGTCTATTAACATGATGGAATCGCAAGTTTTCGTCTAGATTGCATTGAAAACGAATTTTATTTTAAAGCGCAATACTTTTAAATACCCTCTGTCACACTAACTACGACGAAACGATTTCTATCTCAAAACAAGTCAATGTCTACCGATGGAAGATAGCAATAAGGCCATTTTCTTGATTCCCCATTAGCATTAATTGATGCGAAGCAAACTCCCACCACCTACCTAAATATTGGCAAAAGTTTGTCGCAAAATTTTTGCAACGTCAAAGGAAAACTTTAGATCGTAGAACTGATATAAACGTTTCTGTTTTTACTTTCTTTTCAGTCTCTGGAAGAAACCAGAGAGGCATCTTGTCATGTCACACAGCTAGAGATTTAAAATATCACTCCCTAGAATATTAGATTACTCTTTAGGAGAGCGTGCCAAAAACATTTTCTTCTACAACGATTTTCCGATAAATATTCAAGTTTAAAAGTCCTACTCGGGCTACGCAACCTGCTAACATAACATCTCGCAGAATATTCCGAAGAGGATCATTACATAATGAAAGCCATCACCTCGTCATTTCAAGTGTAAGACCTATCATTCTTGTCTTGGACATTCACTCTTGCACTTAGACTTACTAATCAATAAAAACGCTACCTAAAACGAGGAAAAGCCCTTACCATATCAACCTATCCTCCACTTTCTCCGCCACTTTTACTACTTAAGCATCCACAAAATACTTAAAGTGAATGAATCATGTAGGATTTACAAGTATATGTCATGTAGCACTGTTAGAATAAAAGCAAACATTTATTTATTTACTCGGAATGCAACATGAAGCACAGGAAATGCCATTTTTTCAGACTCTGAATCTTTTTTCTTCTAGTCCTTCCACTTTGCTCTTGTATTTTGAAACCGTCGTTTTGTCGTATGAGTCAAAGTGATTATCACAAGGAATAGAAATGATAGAGATGGATACAAGTAAATTCCACGGCCACTTAGTTCATGAGAATTGCATGTTCTTCAAAAAAATGTGATGTGGCTCTCTAAATTATTAGCACCCACTGTCAAAGGCTGCATTGCCTGGCAGTTTGACATGAAGACTTAGCATAATCATTCTTTCAGTTCATTTTCACTTGTCAAATTCCAAAACGATTGCATTCAAAGGAAAGTAGTATGGAATGAAAGAAATGCTAGTTTGGCTATTATCTGTACATTTATTTAATGGTTCCTGTTTCTGGAACAAGTCAAACGTGGCTTGTTAAAAGCTAAATGAATTTGCCATGCATTGATAGCAGATACCTTCGGAGCTGGGGGAGTCATGAAAAAAGTCTAAAAAAAATGTTGTAACTAGCAGCTCTGCTTTCTTCCCTTGGCCTAGGCAAGCAAGGTTGATTCTCACAGTCTCATTTCTTCTAATTCGTTTTTTCACTCTCTCCTTCTCTGTCAGGTTTGAGTTCGTTGTTCAAGCTAAACTTTCCTTTTTGAGATGTACGGATCTGGAGAAAGCAACCGTAACACGGAAAGTAATGGAAGCGAACAGACCTAGGCAGAAAGAGTATCCGTTCTCCTACCACACAGTTTAACAGATCCATTTAGACAGTCCGATAGTTCAGACGTTTTTGTTCACTTTTCTTGTCTCGCTTTACCTCAATCATTCCTTTCTGGGGAAGGTTGAAATTCGACATTGGTAAATAAAAGTCTCGCAAACTTAGACCGTGAATAGCACAATTTTAACTTCATCCCCTAAACCAGGGTTTTCTTCAAAGTTCAACTTATCAGTTGCTCTTTAACTTCATAAAGAGAAAGCTGCGTGGAGGAATCTAAATTTTATCTCTTGAAATAGAGTGCTCCCGGAAAAACCACTCGTGAGTTTTGACTACTCTCATGGGTAATGTGGGATAATCCTGCAACTCTCAGTATTACATCTCTTCGAAGCGAGAGATACACTAGTACTTTAAACTGAGAACCTAAGCAAATGGGTTTTAATTAAGTTTGGTTTTCAAGTCGAATGTCTTCATATCAGAAACATATTTTGCTTAATCTTTCATATTAACTTTAACAAGTAAATCGTGCCAGTGCGGAACTTGTTGATATACAAATACTCACTGGAATACTGAATAGTAATAGCTTTCCAAACGTTTTCATTCTCAATATATTCGGAGTGGTTTTTGAGTGAATTTCCCTTCAATTTCTGAAAATACGAGATTTTATAGCCAAAAGGCTAGTTTTAGATACCTATCAAACCGTAAAATCAACAAGATCGTCTGGAAGGTAAGTATTCAATCCAAATCTTTATTTCCCACTTTCAATTATTCTTTTCGTATTTTGCACTCGTAAGTATATTAATTAGTATATAAATATTTTTATAATTATAACCATTGTTAAGGCTTACTGGGTGAACCGCAACCCTTCTACTCGGGTTGCACGCGTCTTTCTTTTAGCAAGAAAATTTGTGTCGTAGTTTATAGGCCATATCATTCAGGGCAACAGAGATGTGACAAAGAGAACTACAGATATGGAATGCATTTAAAATTAAAAGTGTGTAAACTGGGATAAAGGTCGTTTTTCATAGTTTGTTTAGCATTGCCCCTGATAGAAAATTATGTGCAGTGCGTTCGAGACCACGTTTTGGATGTAGCATATTGATCGGGATCATTGTGATGATAACAAAGATGATAATTATTCAAGCAAGCAATGAAGATGACAGGCTCAAATATTAGATTTCCGTTAGAGTAACTTAATGAATGAACTGAGCAGTATCAAGACTTAAAATTATAGTTTTCCTTTTGTTTGCATAGTTGCTTTATCAAACAGCCTGATTGTTTCTTTTTTAGCGTAGTTTCTCCAAGAAAGTTGAATTTGAGTGGTATTCACTAATAGAGGTAAAAAGAACTTTGACGTCGTTAATTCATGCCAGTAGCTGCAAGCGAGTGTGATTCTAACCTTGAAATAATTGCAAAAATGGGTGGTGTAAAGTAAGTCCTGGTCTTTAGCCAGTTCACTAACGTGGAGTGTCATTAAAATGCGATGATTTTAAGCTCTATTTCTCAGGAGTATCATTCACAACCTTACAAAGAGAGATATGACTCAGAAAAATATAGTTTGGATTACTGATGTGAAAACAGAAGCCCACACATTGCAAAAACAATTTTAGATATAACTTACAAAGCTGTTTGCCAAAAATGTCAATCTTGTATTGATTGGAGCTCCTAAGTAGCACTTCTCATCTCTCAGACTTAACTAAAAGCTCTTCACAAACGTAGCATAAGAGGAAACCAAAAGTTGGGAGACGGCGGTCTTTATTCAACAATAAACAGGAAGTTGGGGGGAAGCCATTCTCAGCATAAAGTGCTTTTCTTGAGAGGGAAGTCTCTCATCTCGTCTTCCTATCTACAATGTTCGTGTAATTAAATACTTTTCGTATCATTTCCAGTTATTTTGTTGCCGCATTTTTGAAAATAACTGTGGAAAACAATACCTTAACATGTGGAGAACTACATTTCTTTCTGGTCAAAACTGCATGTAGTGGTTTTTGTTACGTACTTAGGAAAACTCTCATGGCCAAGATTTTGTGGTGTGTGTGGGGTGAGTCAGTTATCAAAAAGCTGTTTGAATCACCATACATTTCCTCTCAAAAGAAGATTAGTACCTTATGGTCTCATGTGCGCACATTATTAAAAAAATCATGTAAACCATCATGTACAACAGTTAGAAGCAGCCTCTGAAAGGTCCTTTTGCGGTTTAAGATCTGCTAACATCCCTTTCGTAAAGTTTACATTCCTTTGAACATAAATATCCCTCCGACTTTTCTTTGCCATATCATTTACTCGGAATAAGAAAAGGGAATGCTACATCTTGTTGACAAACCTGAACCTCTTATCTTCCAATTACAATTTGTTGCGTTGAGTGCGGGAAAATTAAGTACACAAATAGTTAAGTAGATCATGAGCATTCAAGTTTTATAACTTATTTGGAACTATAATGTACGCACGCAAATCAATGAGGTATTAAAGAGAATTAGGAACGTAAAATTTTTATACATGCTTATGAGAAGGAAAAAAGACTACAATTTATTATTTTGACAAACATAAAATTTTACTTGGTAGCTAAAATTGTTCAATTCCTGCATATTAGACGAAGAATGTATGTATTTGATTCTGGGGCAAGTTCTGTTTGTTATTGGTCGTTATTACAACCACTAGAATTTCATTCGTAACAATTACACCGAATGGAAATTATATGGCTCGCTTAAAAAACTTGCATTTGCCTCATTTTTGCAAGCATATCATAATCTTAATTTTAGTGAACAGAATACTAGTGTGATTTTTTGCAATTCGTTATGAGCAATTTAGGCAAAAACATTAGCAAATGATGAAAAAATTATGGGGCAATATGATCCTACGCGTTTCTGAAATGGAAGGAATGCGAAACATGTTGGAACAAAAATTACAGAAGATATGGTAATGACACTTTGATGAAATATAAATGCCAGTAACTTACAAACAAATCCAATCCTGGTGCTAAATTGGTATGTACAGTTTACACTAATAATTACTCTGAAAACATGAGAAGAGAAGACTGATCTACCTTTACTAAAGACCACCCAAACTCATTTCATGTGATTCTTTAGTTTTGTCCATTTCTCATAAATTCAAGCCTTAAGTAATGAGCTAACGGATATCTCTGTGATACGGTCAAATTTTCATTTCAAAAGCCAGATATCATTTTGTTCCATTGACTAATGTAGCTGTGGAAGAATCGGGGAAAATGATCAAAGAAAAGATACGATATTTGTCCAACTAGTACAACAATCAATCACATTTCAACCTTTGCAAACGTCATCAATTGTTCGTCAGTGTCTATTGAGTTATTGCTGCCATAATACATTCATAAATCCCCGGGCATGATTACCACAGAAGAGATATTATTGTTGGTCGGTATACTGAGGTAGTTTCACATTGGCCATGTTTCCTTTACTGATATAAAGTAGGTTTATTTACTCCCCCATTCAGAATTTTTTAGGGGGAAATACAATGGCAACGTCCAGAATTCAAACCGGCAACTGACTATAGCTGCAAGCATGGTAATTGATCAAAGCAGTTTAAAATTGCTTCCACGTTTGTAGGTCTTTCCTTTCGAAATTACTTTGTAAGACAAATAATTTGGACATGTCCACAAGTTCCTTATCCTGCAGGACTAGTAACTATTTTAGATTTAGAACCTGCCGAAGTAGAGAACCATATAACTAGAAAAAAAAATTCCAAGGGAAACACCAAGTAATTGACTCAGACAAAACTTTCCAATGTTCCTGCTACTTTTTTGTTTGTGTAGGTTCAACAGAAGTCGCTAATTGAGTGGGAACGGATGGAACGAAAGAAGTTGATAATTGGATATAAAATAAAATGAAGTGGTTCTGGAGTTGGAATGAATGATATTAACCGAGTTTACATCTTTTTCCTATTCGTTTACGTTATCCTTGCAGATATTATTCCTCCCACAATACAACTTCAAATACCATAGAACAAATATTCGAAAAACCTCGCATGTAAATTGTTGGTATCATTTGATCTATTACTTTTTATAAAAATTGGCTTAATGAGATTGTTTAGAATTCATCCTTTACCAATACTGCACGTATTTTAAGACAAGTTTTTTTTCTCATTTCAAATATTTCTCCAAGATTTATCCAAAAAATCTTGGATTTGTCACTCAAACGATTCCGTATGCTATCACGAAATAATAGAATCTGGAAAGTCTGTTTTCTTTTATTAAACCATATTGTGCGCTTTTATGCTTCCCGAATTTCATTCATGCATGCTCAGAATGAATCTCAGCAAAAAATGGCTACAGTGCTTATCTATTTTCGTCCAATAAAGAGAACTTTGGAGAAAAATGCATGCATACTATCGTGGAAGTAGAATATGTGCATATATGGTGTTCCTTCGGACCCTATAATTACGTTTGTCGTAAATAAATGGGGAAATCGAAATGAGAACGGATGGTACGGATGGGGGGTACATCAGGTGACTAAAAAGAAAAACATACGCTTATCTCATGAATCACTGTCAAATACACGGCGAATTCAGCGTAACAAAACAGGAAAGTTTTTTAATTTACTCAGTTTATCGAAGGAGATGGAAATCTGACACAACTTTCGCGAGCTCTCCGAATAATACTATCAGATAAAGTCGCATAAGATCAACACAATGGGCTTTCTCGAGTATACGTACATAGGTAATATAATGAACTACGGAAATGAGAAAAGAAATGAATTAGATTTATTTTCGTTTTACCTTGAAACTGGATATATGTCATTAATATTGTAACGTTCATGCACGCTTTCCCTTCCAATATTCCCCAGCAATGAACATTTTAGTGACTTTAAGTCGTAAGCTGTGTCTTTCAAAAGTTACTAACAAGATTTATGATCATCTATCAATAGATGATTCGGTGGCAACACTGTATTTCAAATCATGGTTTTCTATCTTAAAGTTAACCATGATTTCGAATAAGTCTATTTTCTTCCCTGTCCTGTTATTTAAACTTGTCTAGCCATCATAGCTCAGTATCAACTTTGCATATTGAGATTTTGAGTATTTTGACCGGCACTCAAAGCTCGAAGCCAGATTCGACGGAACGGAAGTTAAAATTTAAAAAAACTCATATTAAACTTCAGCCAGTCAAAAGGACACTCGTTATTCTTTTGAAATTTTAGTCTCGTTTGTTCGACTGTAAATCATCCTATTGCTCTAGGAATAAATTAAAATAGGTCAATGGTTACATACGGATTCTGTGCAATTACTTTTATGCGTCTATACTGTATGTTACATAGGAGTCATTCAAAGAAAATATTGACCCCTGATATTTTTACAAATTGAACTAAAAGTTAACCTATTGACCACCATGAGTTCAGGAATTATATGTACCAAATTACACGTAAATTCGTCAAAATGTTAGAGATCAAGAATTATAATAGTTTGTAAACACACAGACGGCGACACACTTCAAAATCAAACATCCTCCCACTATTTCAATTTTATTTATTGTCTCCTATATGATGCAAGGTTTTACAATCAAGAGTTGTTATTCCGTTCAACAATCCTGGGATATAATTTACCTAGATTGCTAGGACATCCCTTGTATGACAAATAAAATCAATCAATCATGTTTACCGTTTATATGGGCAACTGTAAGCGCTCAAAATGTTAGTCTCAGACTCAGTATCTGATCCATGTAATGGATTACAAAAACTGATGGTTTTAGCTTTAGCCAAAAAGCGAAACGTTAAACTTGTTATGTATGCCCCTATTTAAAGAATTATTTCAACACACAACTACACAGTATATATACTTTATAATGTATATTTGAGCTAAGGTATGTACACTTTTACACGTTTTACTTTTTTTTAGTTATTTTGAGAAATGTTAGGTCACTCTTCCCTTGAATTACATTTCACCTTAGAACGACATATGCCACTCTCAGCAAGCCTCATTTTTATGTTGCCTCTAACGAGTTGTCTCAACTTGCAAACACTTGAGCTACCCTGTAAACGAACATGAAAACCGAGAAATTTTAGATATGCTCATGTTAGTGTGAGGCATAGTGAGAGAAGGGAGATAGTCTAAGCCATTTTACAATATTTTTGGCTAGAGAAACTAAAGTTAGTCGAAAAAACATTTGAGTTTTGTCTAGCAGCCTAATCATAAAAATATGCAACGAACAAAAATTTGCATGCATCTCGATTTATTTTTGATAAATTACATCTTTTACGAGCATATGGCGAGCAAGTATTTATGTATGTACATTCATGTAAATTCAGTTCACATGTTAGCCTTCCGGTAAAATACATTTAAAATATAAAACAAACTAATTCAGTTCCATAGTAACCTCTGAACTCTGTCTCATAATTCCTTGATGCAGCTCTACTGGCACGTCCCAAGCTGTAATTTCAAAGCAATTTGAAACTACAAATTTTATCTTTCGCCCGAGAGATATGCGGTGAATTAACTTTCCC
The DNA here is from genome assembly GCA_036850885.1 of Lepidocyrtinus dapeste. Lineage (NCBI taxonomy): Eukaryota > Metazoa > Arthropoda > Collembola > Entomobryomorpha > Entomobryidae > Lepidocyrtinus > Lepidocyrtinus dapeste. The sequence continues at coordinate 3,540 of JAANSQ010002392.1, read as the reverse complement.
TAAGTACTGTACTGACTGTAAGCGCTCATATTTTTGTGGCAAATGAAAGTTTCAAAAAGTGAACCTACACAAATGCCTACTTTAGCTTCAACTAGTTTCTACTCGAGGCGGAAAAAAAAACTTTTAAAATGCCAAAACATATTTACGTCAATACGGATTTTCATTAAAAATAGCAGGTTAGCATTCAGCATTGCTCATTTTAGTTCTTTATTTATGAAAACCGTACAAAGGTTTTAAGTATTTTCTATCCATGAAAGCACTTACATTTGTTACTTGACATGGAGGTTCCAGTTGTTATAAAAATCATTTGTCTTTACCATTCCTTGCATATATTTTTCAAAGAACCTATTTTGTGCTTTTTGCCCGTCGTCACTCTGGGAAAGCGACATCCTAAAATTCATTTCACATTTTCTTAGTCTCCTCCACGATAGTGTCTTAGTTTCTTGCAATTCTTTCTAGGAACTTGTGAACCTCTTTGAAAAAATAGATGCATTAAAGCAACAAATTTATTAATTTTCCTCGTTTCCGTGTCCCCTTAAGGTTGTTTCTCTTACTTTCATCATTTTAGGCGGATGACGAATCTGATTGAGATCACGCAAACAACATGACTTTATGAAATAACCGACAACCACAGCACGACGTCGCATCAGTTTGTTCCTTTAGCTTTTTCTGTAAAATAACATAATGTTGGATACCATAAGCTCTAAACTAAAAGGATGATCGACGCAGCAGTAGCGATGTCTGAAGCATGATTCCCCCCCCCCTATGTCCTGGCTTGGAACAAGTATCGAACAGCAAGAGATGTGCCATTTAATCTTTTCCAATAATGCATAGGACATAAGATAATGGATTTATCTGTGCTTATCTAAGGTTTTTATTCCTTGGAAAACTCATTAAGATAAAATTTAATGAAGAAAGAACTGGCACAAATGACACCATGTAACATTTCCATTTTAAATTTTGATAAAGAAAATAAAGCTGTTAAAGACGTAGCTTCATAAAGATGTGAAAAGGTTTCAATATCTAAACTAAACTTAATTAAAGGGTTAGATTAAACCACGAAAGTAAAGAATCCCGCATGAATCCGCAAACTGTGTTAGTGTATGAAATATAAGTACATTTACAATACTTATACATGATAGGGCGTAAGAAATGGTTAACACGCAGGAATGTAAGGTCAGCGTTTCAACATAGGAGAATGTAATTCATCCATGGTTTGTTACTACAAGCGCTGTACNATTCAGCTGTGGTTAGATGCATTACTGAAATTCATGTTTTTTAATTTGACATCCTTTGGTAGCCTGAAGTCTTTATTGTTTCAGAAATTATTGGACACAGTTCAATAGATTCGGGATCTAGAGCTCAAGAGCTTTCGAGTGAGCTATCACAAGTCATAGGTTGTTTTTTTTTAAATCATTTACCTTTGACCCCTGACCACCTGCGTTGACCGATAAGGTCAAAACGTTAATCGGTCACTTCTCATGTTCCCAGGTAGTCATGTACCAATTTTGAAATCAATTGGTCACCACATTCGGGAGTTATCAGGCGCACCGACAGATGGGCACATCAAAATTAATACTTGATCAATCGTCAATCAGTCAACCTTCGCAAGCTCAACTACATAATAATCCATCAGATAGCAACTTAACGAATCTAAAAAATTAAATGTGCTGCATTAAAAAACGCAAGACTTAAAACGGGTTTATAAACTTCCACATTTTAGTATTGTTGCAACTTTTAGGTTCTAACATTCCGTTTAAATTGTAATTTAAAATTTCAGCTATTTGTACAAAGTTCCTTAAAATTGTTCGCATTCTTTATGCTAATGTATTCTGTATTTGAATTGCATAAGCACTTGTTTCTCAATCTTTTATCGCTGCTTGAGAAGTCAAGGACCAGGTGCTGCATTCACAGTTGCGCTCCCAGCTATTCTTCCGTGCGTGTTAGCTGTAAATAGTAATTTTTTCGGAGTTTTGTTAGTTTGTATAATGGAACAAAATATACGAGTGAAAAATTCCATGGTTCTACGTAGGGTACATTGCCGCCGTTGTTGGGAAGACGCAGCCAGCGCGTGTAGTCAAGTGTGCTTCTCTATTACATCAGGACACCTTTCATTTGGAACAGCATGGAAAACAAATACTCCAGCGCGGAGTTGATAAGTAAGGGAAATGAACATAAATATGTCCGTCTTCGTCACCTCGATCATTCCTGCAAAAATCAAAATAAACTTTTTTTTGCTTCTGTTTGAGTTTTGAATCATGTTTAACCAGTCGTATTAATATAAAAATTGAACGCGTTGCGTTAACACATTTTCACGTAACATAAACAAAAAATCACATAAGTAAATATGAATACATATGCAATAATTGGTTAACGATCTGAAGTTGAAAAATATATATTAGAAAAATCGGATGCTTGTTATAAAACCAGTGACTAATAAAGAATATGACCTTGATAAGAATTCGTATTGGTGACGAATATTTCAAGAATAGGTAGGGTTAAAGTCAAGCAAAAATTGGTTCCGGTAGCCGTACGCTTAAAAATAATATTTGCTTGCGGTGTGTGTCCAATGAGCTAAAATTTTCAGAGGCCGAAGAAAGTTAATTCTTTAGAAACTGTCATGTCACTACATTTTTCGCGGTCCTAATTTAAATGAGTCAAAGTGGAAAATCTTCCTTCAACTTTCTTCAGCTTGTTATGATTTAGTTGAGAGTATTCGCAAACAAATCTTTCTTGGAAGTGTATCTAGTTCATCCGGAAACTTTCTCGAATTAAGCATAACAAAGGTGCTGATGACTCAACCACAAATTGTGACCCTGCCAGTAAGTTTGGTCATCTAAAAGCCCACTGCGTATAGTAGACTCGTTTATTTTGTCGCTTGACTAACTTGCAGAGAAAATAATGGGAGAACACTGGTTTTCAGGCAAACGTACGCTAGTTGGTCTCTGTTGCTGCGTGTGATGTCAAATATTCATATCACATTAATAAAATACAGTTTGTTATGTATAGAAATGATTGTAGAGAATAAATATTTATACAGCGGGTTTTCAAAAGATTTACTGGTTTCCTTGCCCTGCATTCATTTACACTTTGGCGAAACATAAGGTTTTCAACTCACGTTCTAAGTAGAAAAGCATGTCATATTAAGGCATATATAATTCGTTTTCCCATTCAGCAAAAACTTTTTTGTGGAAACCCATTGATCCCTTGAGTTCTAAAAGAGTCAGTTCCACTGCTCCTTAATGACTGGCAAATTTCATCTGTGAGAATTGTTCCGCTTTCTCTGCTTTCCCTACGCTTTCTACTAACACTCGTTTCCATTTTCCTAGGCTTCGCTCAACTTTATCAAAAATCCGGTGCTTTGTGGTTTATACAAGTGTTTTGTGGTGGGCTTAAACAAATAGAGAAAACGATTAAATCGTGGTCCAAAAGCTGAGAACTATTGCTCGTGATTGTGTGGTTTCGAGCTCATCATCTTAATCGCATCATGGTATCCTGAAAGTCCCGAGCTGGCTGTCTTTTAATAATATTAGTTACAAT
>JAANSQ010002391.1:0-12096 GCA_036850885.1 Lepidocyrtinus dapeste | reverse complement strand
AACATACAAATATTTCCTCCATCATGTCACAATCAGGCTAAGAGCAAAATGGAAAGAGACGCAGAGATCATTATTCAGAGCGTACAAGAAAATGCATAAAAATGTTCTTTTCACTCAGCAAAGCTCCTTTACTTAGGCAGATAAAGTCAAAAGTTGAAAAAAGTTCAGGGGAAAAAACTTTTTTACTTAAAGTTTTTCTCTCTACTTCCTCTTTAAATGCAGAAGAGAGCTAGTTGAGAGATCAGGCATGAAATAGTTATGGGCATGTGAATCTAGAAGATGTTAAGGAGGCCATGCAGGTAATTTCTCTAGCATTTTCTTTCCTACTCACCCAAGCGTAGAAATATTAAAGCTCTTTTCAAGCCAGGAAGAACTAGTCAGATCGGATTAATAATAATTGAATACAGTGCATGTAATACAGTTGGACTGGACTGTCGGACAAAATGAATTTGAGATTAGCTTGGAGGAAGTACTAAAACAAGAAGGTGTTAAAACAAACTTAAGCTTTGGTTTCTAGTTTATACGCTTATTCATGCGAGTGGAATCAAGCTAACTTGAAGTTAGATCAGATGAAATGAAAGTAGACAAAAACGAAAATTTTTCCCATGGTATTAAACTACTGTGTAAACTAGCGTGTAAGATTTTTTTCAAGGAAAACTAAACAGCCACAATTTTCTCGACACGGGAAAGTATATCTGATTTCCTTATCAAAATGATGATCATGGCTTGGAAAAAAGCTACAAAAGAGATGGACTTGCATGGTGATGATGACAATGGTCTACTATAGCTTCTTACTTTTTCACGAGCTGCTTTTCTCTAACGCAAAGAGACAACTTGGACACATGTCTCATAAAAACGTAGCTAGAGAGTACTGCATTTTGCGCTTCTCACTAGTTACTTACTATTTACAACTTGTTCGTTATTTCCAACGACAAAAAATGACGGTTTGGCCAAGAGATTTTTTATGATTCAGGTGAACTCCTAGATCTTGTTCGTGATATGTTACGTTCCATTGCTCTTAGATTTTTCATACTGTGTACTTCTTGACTTTATTTTGGGTCATGATAAAAGCTTAAGTTTTTTTTCGCGGCTCTGAATAATACAAAAGTGATGTGGTATTTGTCGGCGTAAAGTACTTATTGGGAGCGGAGCCGTGTACTGCAGGAGCAAACACTTCAAGCTACTAGTTATTGTGCGATGTGAGAAAAAAGATCAAAGATGATGCTCACATGTCATCATGATAAAAAAAAACTTTTCAATTCGGCTTTTCCACTAAATCTTCTGCAGAGAAAGAATCTCTGAATGGTGTGTGCGCTCATACATATAACTTTCTTCACAAGTTTCCCCCAGGTAGGAAAACCAATATCCGGAATGAAAAGAAACCAGGGTAAAAACAAGCTTTAAAAAGGTCTGGTCCAAAACCTGCCTTGAAGTAAAATAAAAAACTTAAAAAAATATTGAGCCTGAGCGATCTAGACTCTTTGATCAACCAATATGCAATTAAACAATATAATATTTTCAAGTAGTACCATGTTATTCCTCTAATCACGTGTACAACCTGATCAATGGGGCAAACATAGAAACTGAGCGATAAAATATCAATCACGGGTTCAGTGTTTGGTTTCACTCTTAATTTCAAATGTTTTACATGAGGTGAAAACTATTTAGTGATAAAAAAACTTTTAGCTAATCAGAAATGGGAAATAGAGTCATTTTTGGTTTGCATGAAGCGACATATACAGTGAATGACATCATAATATGTTTATCAGTAGCTGTATTTCATTTTGTTATAGAAAGAAAGATACCCCTGTGATGTTATGTTAAAGATTAATTGTGCAAAGCTGTACCTGACGCCATTCATATCACTTATCAGTATGTCACATTGTACGAATGAAGTCACTGATTACGCAAAAATCCTTATGCGTAAAATGTTATTTGAAGTAAGATAATTGTGAAAAGTGGTGAGCAAAATCTAGTTTTTTTTCATATATATTTTCTTGCACGGATCGGATAAATAATCTTACACTTGCATCTAACTATTCTAAGTAAAGAGTAATGGCAGTTTCAGTACGATCCCATTCCCAAATTGGCATAAAATTGATTGGATCAGAACACATTAAAATCATAAATATATATACTACTTACCTGGTCTGCAATTAGGTTCTGAGACTCTTGAATTGGTCAGCGAAAATTTCCTATAGTTAAGGAAGTTCGACTTGGAATGAGAGCGGCCTCCTAAAACACAATTAAAAAGTTAACCAAAGTTAATTAAAAGTGTAACATTTCATGACGCAAGTCACACGAACATTATATTAATTTCTTACCATTCTCACGGGGCTCCCCATTATCCGTAATAGTCAAATACTGACGGTTTCCATCTTCATCAATTGTGAGATGCTCTGCAAGCTCGGATAGCGAGCCATCCACTGTGAATCTAAATGTGTGTGACAGTCTCCGACGAATTTTTCTCAGGCTCATATTTTCTCAGTATATATTTTCAATTAAATAGAAGGCACTTCAAGTATTTCAACTGAAACTGTAACTTTGTCCAGTACTTTTTCCCACTCTAAGCAGCAGGTAAACTTAATNGAAACTGTAACTTTGTCCAGTACTTTTTCCCACTCTAAGCAGCACGTAAACTTAATTAAAATATATTTCGAGAAAATGAGATCTAGAATTGCACGCACAAACACCTTATTCGAAGGAAATCAAATGGTAAAAGGAAACATCCGACTAATTTGGCGAAGCTCAGATATGTATAGGTTTCAATCTCAGTTTCACTGTTCCCCTTCTCGATTCTCCCGTCATTTCCTCATTTTGAGTGATGATGATACTAAAAGATTACTGCGGTTTCGGACCCGTGCACACTACAAACAACACGAGCTCGTTTTCAGTCTAATCTCATTCACTTACTGACGTAATGGAAAATGCACCAGAAATAAAAGATAATTACTCGATTCGGTTTGACTTTGTAGGAATCGACGTGATGTAAACTACACCTTTTCATAAAACTTGTTATCCTCGGCTCCGAAAAAACTCTAGTTTTCCTACTGACATCGTCTCATCCCACCACGATGGCCAACACGAGTGCGTCTGGACTGAAACGAAAAAAAAAATTAATAGAGCTCATGAAAATCAACGAATCAGGGAAAATATCAAAACTCATGCCGGCGTTTGCATGCAGAAACATAAAATTAGTTCATGTTTTTGCCTCATATACACAGCAACATTCATCCATCCCTGAGAATTTTTCTGTGGCTGTATGGTTTTTCAAGTAGATTAGACAAACCTCAACCAGAAGACGAGCTTTACAAAAATTACATGTAATTATTACGTATACGTATTTACCTTGAAAGAAAAATAACTTTTCTTAAGTTTGCCAGACTAAAGTAATAGTAGTAGTGGTAGTGGTAGCTAAAACTAAGCTTCTTTCTTAAAATAAGCTTGAAAGAGAATGCCACTCTTCATTACTCGCTCAATTTTTAACAATTTCATAATAATAAATGGGAGACCATAATCTTACGCAATTTTGCAAGTAAAACCTTTAATAACATGTATAACTTAGCTCCATTTTATTTTTCAGATTGGAATGCACATGGCTTGTTTAAAAGCAAAAATTGTCTTCCATAATGTACACAACGAAATGAAAGTACATGCCCCACAAGTCAACGAGTGCCTTTTGAGCAGAAAATTCTTTGAACTTGCGAATATAATGTTCCGATGATGAGCATTACATTGCAGAACTGCTACTGGCGCTTGACAAAGTAAGCGGAACTCATGGCATTAAGTCGTACAAAGATTCGAAATCATATAGTCTATTTAATTGGCTTAACTATATAATGTCGAAATGTAAACAAGAGAAGGTTGATCATGATATGATAGCGCTTAGTTTACAAATGTGGTTGTATCGTTGTGCATGTTTATTTTGCTTCTTTGAAAACCACACCGACTGAAACCTTTAATCGTTACAAAATCTTGCTTTACTTATCAAAATGAAACACTCGTTAGATCTGGATTTTTTCGCAAAAAATATTAAAGTTCCACAAAGATCAATTCGTTTCCTTATTCTACCTCGCGAATTTTTATATGGATCGTGTCTGTATTTTTGCAATGTTCATCACTTCAATGACGCATGAAGAAGATGCACAATCTATAAGGAAAACTCTGGTGTTTTATCTTTTTACTCTAATAAATTCCTTCTTCTTCGACCTAAAAAAATTGCTAGATGTTAACGTATTACCCTACCAGGAAAGGAATGGTAACGCCGACATTTTCAATGAAAATGTGATGCGATGAGGAGGAAAGAACGAAACAAATCCCTTTCCAATTCCTTTTCTACTTATTTTGGATTCATGATAAAAAGTTTCCTGGTTCCGTTTCATCCAACTCAAGAAAGTATAACCAATTTTTCTTGGTTTGGTTAGCTTGGCTCATCTCTATTTTCGCTCATTGTAGAACATTTCCAGAGCCGGCACATCCTCTCATTCCAGGAAGGAGAATATTATGATGGAGAAGGAAAAAAACGAGATTCCAAAAGGAATAGTACGCTTCCGTTACTTGACATCCTAAAGGCGATATGTATACGCTTACAACTCCTTAAATGAAATACCACAAAAATAAATAACACAACTGCATTTGCCCGCTGTGTCTATATAAATACATACGACAAGGCGAAACTTACCACCACCAAACAAATTATTTATTTTTTGCACATCTTTTCCCTCCAAAATCTCTCGGGTGAGGACCGAGTATAGAGCACACACAATGCTGGAAAAATATGCAACGGAATTGCTATGGTAAAAGAATACAGGATTGTATAGAGTAAAATACCTACAATTCAGCTCCTCTAACGAGAAATGGGGGACTAGTTTGTGTATTCACAAACTTTAATGTTAATATTTATTAGAAATTTTATGATTTATTATAATACTTTCATTCTTGTCTGTCTTCAACTATTATGTCAGCGAGATGACGGAAGTTTACAACAGATACGCGGAAAAATATTTAAAAAATTGATAATATTATTACCTTTTTATCCTTCTCTCACTTCACTTTTGCTAAAAGTCTTTCCTTAAAATACCAAATTTGACTCAGACATACTAATAGCATTCGAGTACTTTGAGGAAAACCAGAGAGTCAAAGTCAATCTTTACTAATTTAATCCACTCGTTAGGTTTAACACTTTTTAACGAAAGAACAGCAACAAAATGATGCTTCGCCACTCTGTACAAAGAGCAAAATGGCTTAAAAAATATACGTATGTTGACAAGTGACACAGTGCATGCTTAAAAAACTCCTCAATCCTCATAAGAATACGGAACTAAGAAAATGTTAAGATTTAATTAAACTAAAAGTACATAACGCACACTATCTCACTTGCGCATGTTATGTTTTGTCTGTTCTTGTAATGAGCTTTAAAAACTTTTTTGTTTTTGCTCTGTAGCTTATCAGGAACACGACATGTCTCAGATCAAGAGAGCAAATATGAATGACAGAGAGTTGGGTTGACAGTGGCTATAAAATGCACTGAAAGCTTTCATTTTTTTCAGATTATCATCATCCAAATGTACTCTACCTATGGGCTTGTCGTCACCACTCTTTGACTAAAGTTGTGTTTTACTTGACATACAATTTTTATCATTCGTTAATGCTTGTTCACTGATCTCTTATGGATCTTATACTGATATTGAAATGCTAATAAACCTTACTTTACGAAATAGTTGAAAACGTCCGTGAGTCTGTGTTTTTGAACAGATTTGGATCTACAAGTTCGTCGAACTTTCACATCCAGCCATTGGTCCCGAATAAAGTACGATTCCAACGCAACTTCTAACCTTATCGATTTAAACCTACACTAGTAAAACAGTAATACTGAACTATTATTTTCTTGTAATCACACATGCATCTTACTCGTACACGTTTAGTCTTAAAATGTGCGATTTAAACTCGGACAATAGATAGTAGGTATTTTATTCCGTTGTCTTATTTGCTCTGGATATTAATCTCAGGAGACAACTGATTGAAAAACGAAGCATGTATAAAAACGTGATGATGACGCATAGCTATCTATTATTGATATGAGCTTTTATTCAGACGATAATAAAAGTAACAAACTGGTCTGATTAACAGGCACCAGTTTAAGAAGTAACTGAGCCTATAAACTCATGTATTGATTCCCCTGTGTTCATTTGTCCGTGTCTACGATGTCTCTTGCACGAGTTAAGGTGTGTGTACTGTGCCCTTAAGTTTAAAAGAGTAACTGATTTTTAGCTTTGGAGTTTCGAGCAACCTATTTTCAAACGACATCATCTTTATAGCTTCTGGTAAAAAGAAAATCGAAAATCCTATTTGGTACGGTTTCAGCAAGATTTAACCGTCTACGTCTTTGTAGCTACGTAGCTTTATCTTTTTTCAGCTATTTGTTGCTTCTTGGTGTTTACTGTTTACTGGTTAGTGTGAGTCACCATTACCAAAACTTGATTACTTGGTAAGTTTCTTTCGACTCGCCGGTACCTCATTGATCTTTGGAAGGAGGATTTCTTAAGTATGGATATGTTTCGCATTGAAATTAACTTGTGAAAGTGATAAGGCAGTTTAGTACGTACCCAGTCTAGGTTAATTTATGGAATAATGGAGGAGTCAAGCAGTAGCTGTCAATTCGGACTATATAAGCAGTCGTAAATTTTCCTAGATAAGTCATGTCATGTCGAAAGACTAACTCCCATGTAACGAGGGAGGGTGACAAGCTGAATATAATGATTATGTGCAAGACATAAAACTCTGTTTACTATTTTTCTGTATTTAAAATCATCCTTAACACTCTCTCAAATATGAATATTGAATTGCAACCTTTTTAGAGGTGGAGAAGGTTTGCAATGAAAACTCATTTTATGGCTTTTTTATAGTTTTTCATTTAGCTGAGTACATCTTGAGCAATGTCAATGATTTAACTTATGCTTGTTTTGCAAATCAAAGCATACTACTCTTCAATGAATGGGTAGTATAAAAATACGCCGTGGAGAGCTTATCAGAGAAAAACTATCCAAGAAAAAACAAGAAGGCGACGAAAAATGACGATATCTAGTCTCGGGAGCTCCTGAGAACATCAAAAACTAAAACTAAATCCCATTTATTTTCGCTTCCTCCCTCACAAACTTCCATCGAGCAAGCGTTTTCTGCTAGACAATCATCAGAGTGATTGACTCCTTGACGTTCTCCAGATCTATTTTTATTACAACAAAACTGATTACTCAGCCACTTTTTAAATAGTTTCGTAATCAAAAGACTTTTGTATTATTCATCACCACTGCATACTCCAGTCATTAGCGTTCCCGCAAGAAGACACATTTTTTAAAGCTATGGTTCATTGTATTCCTACACTCTATTTGATCACTCCCTTGCTTATCTTAATTGCTCAATTTTTTAGGTTGACAGTGATGAAGATAAATTGTGAGCTGAAGAGGATAACAAACTATTTATAGCCCAAGAGGATAATAAGTATTCCCAAGTTCAATTTCGATTTTTCATCTCAAGATAGCCAGTACAATTAGTTTGACGCACCTTTTATTATTTTAAGAAAATGTGCTGATCACACGCTCAAAAACAAAATTCAATTGACTTTTCCTCTATTATTTCTTCTTCCGCGTGCGTGTGACGGAACATACAGCTTAAGCAGCTATAAGCACGAACCAACCTACTATCATGAATCAGTCGATAAAGAACATTTTATTGTTTATTAATATAATTGATGAGTGCAAGCAAAACAAGCACCCGAGGGTGTAAAATGTCATCACATTAAAAACTGTTTTATGACTGACTGTTAGACTCCATCGTGTCTTCCTCCCTTACAAAAAAAATTAACAAGACAATTAATGGGTTTATGTGCCCATTACGGCAAATTATTTATGGACTGTGTCACGTCACATCCATGTTTATATTTTACATTTTATGCCAAATTATTTGGAACAAATTTGAGTATTTCATTGAGACATTGACTTCAATCAATGCACAAAAAAGTTCAATGTCAGTACAGCCATCACGTCAAAAAGAAACCAATTGGAGCTCATATCATTAAATCTAGAAGACCTATGAATGGCCCTGTGTAAGAAATTTTTTTCATAGATTCTGTATTTTTTGTTCATGTGGGCACCTTAAAGATAATGATAGAGAGCGGTGGTGGTGCGGGCGGATTGGAATGGCTGATTTATAACCAGGAAGGAAGCTGTTTTGTCTGTGCTTGACATAATAATTTAGCCAAAATCGATCAAGATCTAATATGGTCGTAGTGGTGATTACGAGCGACTCATGTAAAATACTGTTATTACTCCCTACAGAAGAAAAGAGGAAGACTAGAGACAACGGGAGTACTTTTGGTAGGCTTTACTTCAACTCCCATCTCTATAATCATTGTATTAATTTTTTCTCCAGTTGCGGAAATTTAATAATACCTTCACCAATCATGCAGGAGTATATTTATTGAAATTTAGCGATTGAGTAAAAAAAACAATGCTTCCTTCTCTCAGAGTACAAACAGCACAAGAGAGAGAGAGAGAGAGATATTTTGGAGTGAATGTTAGTGACAGAGGATTTCGGAACATATGCTGTGTACCACCCGTAGTCCCGTTCTTCCTTTTGAAGCTTCCAAGTGTATGCAAAAATCACGTTATCATTTAAAAAATATACTAAATATAGATGAAGATAAAGCACATTCAATTTTTATTTTAGATCCTCCTTTTACTAGTGAACCTTTCAGGGGTCAAAAAGAAAAAAATGAAATTCAACAATTCAAGTGAAGTGATATCGATCTGGCAATTTGTCATAAGAACGCTTATTTCGTAAAAAAAACTCTTGAATTTCAACCTAATGTTTTTAGCCTCCAACAGTTCTCAGAACTGAGCAAGTAGGTATTTTTCTACATTTTAAATTCCATCGAACAAAAATATTATACAAATCCAAGCTTCCACTTGTGCACGTTTCTTGAGAACGAGCCATTTCAACTTGGATGGGAAATTCCTTGGAATGATAATCTTCTTGAAAATAAAATTCGCATTAAGTAATAGGTTGAAAACATTTTGCCTCTGTGAGAAAATAATTGGGCTATAGTGGAGTTTTCTCATGCAGGATTATAGTTGAGTGTTTTTTTAAGTAAAGATGCGACGTGAGTGTAGCTACTAACTAAACCTATGTATCATAATCACATAATTTATTACAAAGTTAGTCCAACCATTTCTTGTTTTTCTGTGAAAATGTTCCGAGTTATATTCATTCCACTGTACTATTTAAATATTTGGGATGCCATTGCTTAAAGCACGTCATTAACTGTGCTTTTGTAAAATTACATACACGCTATGAGATTGGGAGCAGAGCTTTTCATTATTTTCCAAGGTCACCTTTTAGCCGATTCACGTTTTCATTAAAGTAATATAATCAAATAAAGAATCATGACCATATTATATGGGAAACAAGGTATGTCATCAAGAGACATTGCCACCTTTATCAATAAAATTACTGACTATGAGAGTTGGAAGGAGATCAAAACCAAATGGCATATACATACTTTCATATAATTCATTTGGAATGAGACTCATACGGATTAATGCTCATTTGGAACGAAACTTACACTCTAATTATATGTACAAACTTGGAATCAGTTTTTACTTCACCTGCTCTGGAGAGTAACTGAGGAAATAGTGGTCATTTTTTCCACAATTTCCACGCTACTCTTTAATTCCCTTGAAAAAGAGCCAAGAAGCGAGGAGAAAACTTCTGGGCTGGAAAAGCTGGAATAAGTCGTAAACTGGAGCTGGAAAGAGATACACACAGTTGCTTCGGCTTCAGTAGGCAAGATGCTTGCTTCTTTCTTGAAACTTTCCAAAAACTTTATGTCACATGAGAAGTCTCATGAACTAGAAAACTAGATGTTTGTCACTTCTGATGACAAGACAAACATAGAAATGAAGTCAAATATACGTAGTTCTTTCTTTGCTGTTGGTTGCGTCAGAAAGCAGCTTTTTGGAGTTATGGAGACCACTAAAACTGCCCACTTCGGTCAAATAATCAATTGGACGGAGCCGACAAGAGTATTTTAAGCAATTGGCTCATATTCCGCAAATATCTCCTTTCAGATTTGATTAGTGAAATTAAGGCACCGATTTATGCAAATGTTTTTGTCATAGTGTCCTACCCGGAGCACACATCAATTATCCAATCTCTATAATTTTCGCCACGTTGATTATAATCATTATGATATGCAATTTATGTAGTTTGTCAGTCTTATTCTGGGAATGCCAAAGAAGGAGATGCTGAAATTACATGTTGCATTGCATATTATACACCACCTCCGTCATAGTTCAAGCTCAGAGATAAGGAAAGAATTTATCACTCATTCGGGATGATCATAATGATTGGAGCAGGCGTTATATTTTTTATTAGAATCAAGATCTTCGTTAATCGTGATAAACGAAGAGGAAATAAAGTGATTCTTATCTCTCAATTCAGCCTTATTTCACACTCCATACAATTCGGGGAACACTCACACCACCAAAGACACCGAGAGAATCCAGATTAGGTCGAAAAATTGAATATCACAGAGACCTCACGTTATTCTTGGCTTGGAATAGAACCAAAAAAAGAGCGGTATTTCCACCGCGAATTGAGTAAATTTGAGTGTAGTCAAAGAAAATCGCTTTGCAAAGATTGCAATAAAATGTCATAAAATGACATTAATCGCTGTTTAATATCCTCGTCCTGTCCGAATATGCAAAGTAGTCAGATGATGTAAGCCACTTCACTTTAGTTGGCAGTACATTTGGACAAGACCGGCACGCCATAAAATCACTTAACACATTTAAACTATGCTGAATTTCCGTCCGTCTTTCCAACCGACAACGTACAAACTTTTTGCATTCATTCTGTTTGAAACAACGTCTAAACTTTTGGATCTTCCATGAGCTAACGTTTCATTCGATGAGGAAGAGGAGAACGCTCTAGCTAAAACTTGTAGCAGCGCTGCGAGAGAAGAAAAAAACCGTTTATATTCTATAAAAAAAAAACAAGAAAAACGAGACAAAGTTCAATAGCAGCAACGAACCAGGAAGAGATAGTGAAACAGAGAGAAGCAATGTAAGGGGAAAACACCGAAACACACAAAACTTTAGACCGCTTTTTTTCTCGGCTTTTTAATATCCTGCTCCTTGGAAACAAAGAAGTGAAGTTTGTGTCTTACTCATTTCACTATCTTTCTTTTTTCATGTCAACATGGAAAAAGCCGAATACTGGCATATATTCAATACTATGTCAGGCAACAAGTCAAAACTTTTTCCTTACTCGTTCAATCAAAAAACTACTTCATAATCATGTGTATTATTACATAAAAAATGAATTTCCAGCAAAAAATGAAAACTTGGAATATTGCTAATCTCGATTCGCTTCTTTCTTCCAACTTGATTGATGATACATAACAAGCACTAAGCGAACTAATTAGCCGAAAAAAGTGTTTCTTAGGGTATTGTGTAGCATTTCTCTCGAAAGAGGAAAAACTCAATCAATTCCTGGAATATTATAAACGTATAGGACTTACATTTGGAGTGCTGAATGCTATTCCCTAGCTAAGAGTCAGTCTCTTGGATTGTTCTTTTGGCGGATATCGTCAATGGAGATTGAATGAGTACTATGTAGAACTTATTCCCGTGTTGGAGTAAAGGGAAATGGGACATTGATTAATTTGATTAAATCTATTATATTACTATATAATTGCAGGGACAATGATGAGCTTAAAAAAATTTGTATGGAGTCGAGTCACTAGCAAAAAGGGGGACTGAAGAGGAAGTAAATAAGTTTTTTGCCTCTTCGCTCTCTGTCTGTCTCTCCCGATTTCGTCTCCACCATTAGTTTAGTTCAAATGGCAATGTTAATGGGAATAGCATGTACATCTGTATGTGCATGAAAAAAAATATTTTTTTTTATTTTCGAGTAAAGACAAGCCAGACCAGCAGGCCGAGCCGACCAAGTAAGCTTTTGTATGAGAGCTGAGTGCAAGGCTGGGATTTTTCTAAAAGAGAAGTAGTGAATTGTTCCTAACATGTAAAATATTATTAT
>JAANSQ010002390.1:0-12103 GCA_036850885.1 Lepidocyrtinus dapeste | reverse complement strand
AGTATAACGTTATCGCAAATTAAATTTTATGGTCATCTTCATTGCATGTCTCTGAATCTCCACAATCATTTTAAGCTTTCATAAACGCTCAACAACAAATCCATAACCACCGTTTCCAAAAAAATTGAATGAATTTTGATTGTTAGCGTACAAACGAGCAGTTATAATGCTTTTGTTCTGTGCTAAATATTTGTCTAAAACTTATGTCTCCCATCATTTATCTACTGAGGTCGAATGACAGACGGACAAAGCGTTTGTATAAAGTACATAGGAACATACACTCTAGTAATAAATTCGGTTTCATGTCATCCCCATAAAATCCCATTTTAAAGAAATCGCATTGAGCCAGTAGAGCCAGATGAAAGCACTCTCTTCTTGGTTTTGTAGCTGCTCACTCTAAATCAGAGTGGAAACATGTTGTATGTCTCTTCTCCAGACTTTCTTTTTAGAATGAAATGGTGTAAAACCTGTTTCTTCTTTCCCCATCATTGACACCGACACCGTAGATATCACAAGGATATATTTTGTTCAAGATTCATTGAACCAGTCAACATCCCGATCAATCCGTTCATTACTTCCTTCCACATTCATTGTAAAAATAAAGTTCATTAAGGGAAGCTAATGCGAAGCGAAAATGGTATCGATAACGTTACGTGAAGAAATGAGAAAAACAAATAATCCGTGTGAATCCCAGTATATTGGGAGGCTTAACAAAAATTTTACCTTCTACGCTTATCTCAAAAACCATTATTACTTTTTACTTAACAGGTTCTTTACCCTTGTGTCTGTTGCGAGATATTACTAAACCGAAAAGTGGCCCCTTTACTGGTCAACCGCAACCAACCACCTTTCCGCTCATTCTTTCCTTCTTCATTTGTTTTTATATGGTTGGTGTTTCGGTCCACCGACTTTTCTCTGAGCCAGAGAGAACAGCAACAGGAACACATGAAATTCATGTTTTACTCAAAAAATTACCTACAAACTCTGACTTCTTTTTTTATCTTTCAATATCATTTTTCAGCTCCTCATCTAAATCCGCGCCTCACTCACACTCGTGCTCGTGCTAAATCTCTTTTCACAGCGCGAGACGTGAAACAATGCAAAACGCAAGAAGAGAGTGAGAAAAAAAGTGAATTGTTTCAGTATTCTCGATTCAAAATCCTATTTTCATATTCTCTCTTTACTTCCTTCAAATCCAAATTCATATTAATTGGAGTAACGTAACCATGCCAAAAATATGAAGAATGGAACTTACAGACCTGTTCTTCTCTATGAAAAAAGGAAATACTCCTTTTACGCTTTAATCTCTAGAGAAAACAGTCCTATCATCAGTACCATGAAGAGTCTTACATGTTGCAATGATTTTCAGCGCAAAAATATCGCGAAAAAAAGAATTAAAGTTTGGGTCTTCGATGCTGAAAGTATAAAATAAATGTATTTCTATAATGGATTGATATAGAATCAACATCTCTTCCTCAGAGATAACATTTTCTCATTGTTTTTTTTTACTTCTCAAAGGGAAAAGTGTGGCTCTTATTAGCACTGGTGTTGAATGGGGGCTGCCACATTATTATCATTATTACTACTATTACATGATGATAGCACGAGCTAATAACGAGCTTACCGAACAACAAAGTTGTTTCCGTAAAAATAAAAAGGAATAATAAGACCAAGACGATGATAGCACCTTTTCCCCCATCCCAACCATTTCATGTCTTTTGCTCCTTGCGTTTTGCACAATGAAACTCTACTTTTCTTTGCCATTTTATTAGTGCGGGATTATTACGTGGTAGGTAAGAAGACGGAGAGAAGGTGCATCATCATAATATCGCAGATATCATTATGTTTTGCTCACTGCCCGTCCATTCGAGAACGAGAAAAAACACTTTTTAAAGGATAAATGATGTATTGTTGAATGAGGGTAGGCTTAAACTTAGCACTAGAAAAGCAAAGTAAGAGTATTTTTCTTGTTTGGTTCACAGTAACGTTTCATCTGATTTTGAACGAGGTAGTGCTAGAAAAATGTGAATCTGCTTGAGAGACCGTGTGTTATACGCTTCCTCCAAAACGGAGGCTTTTTCTAAGCTTTACGATCTACAATTCACTCAGCTTCTGTTCTCTTTTCTGCTGGAAACTCGCAGTCACTAGCTCTTCACTCATCAGTCAGTCTCCGGCATTGGTGCCGGTATAATATCTGAATTGAGTAGAGAGAAAGAGCGAGAGTTACCTTTCCTCTATTCTACTTGTTATTCACCACCTTTAATTCCAACTGTGGAAAGTTAACTGGAATATGAGGGTTCTTTGTTGCCCTGGTATATGCTCTCCTCATTTTCATACATTTCGTGTGGATACCGTGTAGTTGTAATTGTAGCGAGTGTTCATGCCTTGAAAAACTCTAAAGTGTTATATCGTGGGCGGCAATTAGGGCAAAACACTACGATTTTTTTCTATACCGCTAAGATTCATTTACTTAGTTAATTAACGCTTAATAGATGATAAAGTGTGTGATAGTATAATATGATCAATTAAGCCGTTTATGTAACGCTGCTCAAAAATGACGCGGAGAACGTTGTTGTTTTGTACGGGATTCCTCCTAAATCTTCTTATCGGGCAAGGTAAGCTTTTCCTTGAACGTCTTCACTTTCAGATGTAAAGTATTTAAGTATTTAAGAAAATGTTAGAACTTCTCGTATTCATTGAGCCTACGCTTAAGCCTGGATTTTTATTGAAACGTGGGCTGATATCATTCCACGTACTTCAACTCCTTTCCCTTAAGCTCACTCAAGCAAAGTCTTAGATTCCCCCTTTGGTACTATGTTATAAGAAGCGAATGGACTAGGAAGTCTCTGGAATTCACCCCTGAACCCTTTAGATGCTTTCATTAATCTTAAATTGGCAATTTCCAAACAATCCTTCCTCCAAGCTTGCTTCCGATAAATGGAGCAAGGAGATAAAATCATGAGAAAGTATACGTTCATCGTTTTATTTTCAATTGGAAATATTCATGGAAGCATTTTTGTTTACGAAAACAAATTCTCTACGATTTACTGTCGACTGAGAAGGTCTAATAGATATAAACATTCATCCTTTATCGGCCTCTGAACCCCTAACGTAAGGATTGATTTTGTTTGATTGAACCAGTTAATTTCATCTCTTCTTTACGCATTAATATAATCACGAGAGTGCACTGACATCAATCAAAATACAGCGCGTAGCGTTCCAAAAATAAAGCTCTTACTTTTCCCTCTCTCCTCCTCTTCATCAAAATCCAAATCAAAACTAAGGGGATAACATGTGCAACAGTACACAAATTTAATATTCTGTGCTAAACTGTATTAAAACGTTTTCTCTATTGGTGCTATCGCTGATTAAAGGAATGATCATCACAGGATCATCATTATCACGCAATAATATGAAAAGTGCAGACCATATGGGAACACATATAAAATATATTTATTTATGGCTCACTCTCTTCATTAAAGTTTCGAAGCTTAAAGAATAAATAGCTTTCGATCTGCCAATATCTAATAAAAAGATATAAAGGTAGTATGTTTTGTTACCGCCTAATAAAGTAGTATGGTTTCCTACTGTATCGTAATTCTTTCCCGTGTGTCTGCTTCAAGAAAGATTATTCCATTGAACTCATCATAATCATAATAACAATAAAAAAGTATAATCGTAATATCATCATCGCGATAAAAAAAACGCTCGCATACATAGATCACACAGATGTTGTGTGATCCAGATTCGTATTTTCGTACGTGAATGCATTACCACCGCCGCCATAATAAATAAACAGAAGGAATTACAAAGGGCTTACTTTGCCATACTCTTGCTGCATATTTATTACCTTTGCCCTACCGTATTTCAAAGAGAGACTCTTATTTCATACGATACTTTTTTACTTAAAATATTCCTAAATCCCCATTCCCATCATATGAACTCCATTTACAGTATTCCAGTTTAGCTACTTTAGCTTGGGTATGGATTACTCCAAGAGTTTATAATTATTGTCATACCATTCCCACCATAAATTGTTCTCTTAACTGGGGTTAACATTAGGCTCCAACTATTTCTAAGGTCGTTTGGCTACTTAATTTGTCTATGGTAAAGTAGTTTTGGTACTTTCACTCTTCCAAATGAAATGTGATGAGAATTTGTACCGAATGACGATACATGATAAATAAACTCACTTTGTTTTTCTAGTGGAATGTACAAATCCGCTTGTCCCCAGTTATACTGTTTGTCTGTGCAATAATAATCTACTTAAAATTCATTTCAGAGGATTATTGTGACGAGATAAAGTAGCGTAGAAACTAGATGGTTAAAGCAATATTAACTTTTGAACTAGATGATAAAGCGAATTTCTCACTTGAGTA
This sequence comes from Lepidocyrtinus dapeste, assembly GCA_036850885.1. Lineage (NCBI taxonomy): Eukaryota > Metazoa > Arthropoda > Collembola > Entomobryomorpha > Entomobryidae > Lepidocyrtinus > Lepidocyrtinus dapeste. The sequence goes on along the minus strand of JAANSQ010002390.1, from coordinate 7,724 downwards.
GAGATACAATACAATGTTTAAGCTTTGACATTTTTCATACGGGGTAATGTACCCCAGACACAAGAGAGTTTGTTACAAAGATAAGACATATATATTCGTTGGCGTGAACATAGTAGAGTTAAATGCCATATACCTAGAGCGAGCGTTACAGGGTGAGAATTTCCTCAAGAGGAAATAAACGACTATGAGGAAATAATCCATAAAACATGAAGATTCTTCTTGGACGATGAGTCTGTTCTTTGGAAAGGGTTATAAGTAATGCGTTTCCATCGAGAATCGCCTCTTGAAAGAGTAGGTAGCAGTATTTTTTGATAGACTCGTGTCTTCTCATTATACATTCATGAATTCGGAAAAAACTGCTTAAGTTTTATTGACATTTTACCGCAGCAATGAAGCATCCCCATCACCAGTTGTTCACAATACAATAACACTTTTACATTGAATATGTGGGTCTTCTGCTGTTGGGATTATAATTAAATATTAATTACTTGGAGGGGGAGGATAGTAGAGATGGTATAGGTATTCAGTTTCAGTTTTGGACTCAATTTTATATCTTCTGTCGTTGTTGGTGGCATCTTCATCTAAACAACGTGAAGAAAACGTAGTAAAAAAATATGTACGAATGCTAAATATCTTGATGAGAGTGGCTCGATGTACTTTGCATAATATTTTTTTCTACGCAGTCCCTAAAACACTTGTGCATGTGTTTTGTAAAGCTATAGTTAATCTGAGCTCGTTATTGTACCTACCAGTCGTTGAAAAATTGAAGTCTCTGGGGAAGGAATTATCCTGAAATGCAGTTAGTAGCCTGCATATAAATACATATATTCTTAGGTCAAGTAGCCAATGCATTGTTTCCCGCTGTTGCTGATGTAGCAGTTTTACGTAATTTCATTACTTATTCACCCTTTCTTTCTTCTTCCCGTGAATAATTTAAAATATGCGGAGGACGTTTAAATTAGATTTAAATTAGATGAATAGGAATTTCCAACTGCATTGTATACTTACTCGGAAAGTACGAATAGGGTACAGTTAAACCGAACTTTGTGATTGTTTTCCATTCTTCGAATGCAACACATTTGCTCCAGATTTTTATTATAGGAGAGTGTATTACTCCGCAGGTGTGATATTTAATAGATGGAAAGCATGAGGAAATCAAAACTATCAAAACTATGGTATGCATTAAAGGGTAAAACGACAAGGGTAAGATGAGATGTAGATGTAGGATGGTGCCATGAAAATTTAATTATTAAAGTAAAACAATATGAGACTAGCAGGCTTCTTTTTTCTGAATGAGGAAATAAATGTTGATACGCTCGCTTGATGATGCATAAAATATTGGTTTTTGTGGCGACAAGAACTAGCATCCTTTCTCATTCCTTTCACGCTTAAATCAGCAATACGTAGCTTGAGATTCAATTCTTTGGATTCCGTCGATCTACGGAGTTTGCATTGTTTAGAGATTGAAACCTGACCCAACTAAATTTAAATCTTCGTGGGGAGCTGAAATCGAATCGAATGGGAGACTCTAGTGAAACCCTTGAGATATGGGAATAATACCATTATGATTTATTTTATTTCTTTTTTGGGGTGTTGTTTTTACTTCAAAAACAGAAGTAAGCGTGATGTGTGCTCATGCATGAAGAAATGGCGTTTCATTTTCGCGAAGGTAAATGTGCCCGTTACTCTAAACAATACAACATGCAATCAATTTTTTTTTCTCGCACCATTACCCCATAATTTCTGAAGGAATATAAGAGAAAAAATATTATTGATGAAAATTGGTTTCTCGCAAGTGACATTTCCTTCAGAGGAGGGATATTTTTAGAAGAGCTTTATGATCATTTAAGCACTTAGTAAAACTTCAGGTAAGGACGGTAATGTTTACATTTCCTAAACATTTTTTGGAAAAGGTTTCCTTACAGCTTATTCAGTTTGTGTGGGTGAGTAAGAGTCCAGCCTCCTCTGTTTTCCATTGATCGTAAAATGCTAAATTAATTTCTGAGGCAGGAAAGATCTGCCCACAAACAAGTGAATCTAGGGGTATTTTTTTATTCGCGGTAAACAAGTGGCAGTCCCATGTGATTCCTTGAGAGAGTGGCGAGCAGCACCACCACCACACTTGTACTCCCACATCAGGTAGCATATTTGAATCTCACAATTCGTAATAACCAGGGGCGAACTTATACAAGAAAAGTATAAACCCTGAAACCCCAAAGCAGAAGTGGAAGGAAGCGATTGTTGTGCAGGTGTATTAATTTTTTTCCTCTTTTTGTGCTGATGCTACATGATGCATAATAAAATACATACATAATGCGCTCAAGCGTGTCAATGTGCTGTGCAGTGGCACACACAACAATAAAAATATATCTACAAAACATCGAAAAAACGATACATTTTATTGTTATTATTACCATTATTGCTTCTTTCTTCCCAAAATCAGATCAAAAGTAAAGCACTCAAATAATGCCAAGAATCAGATCTTCGTGAAAACAACTCATTTTGAATCAAAGTAAATCAAAGAGAATCCCTTTTTTTACTTCCATGCAGGTGGTATCACAGGAAAATCTAGGAAAAAAATCTTGTGATCTTGATCTCATTTTGTAAAGTAACTTAAGTAGCACTAGCAATACCTCTGCCTCAGCGGAAATTTAAAAAAAATGTATTATACCTTATCATGAATCATGATCCCCTCTTTAAATTCTAGTTTAAATATTACTATCTCATGCTGATCAAAAGAAAAAGGACAACCAGAACAAGAGCCAAAGTTATAGTCTCGTGCGTTTCAGACAAAAAATAATAATTTCCTAGCGAAAAAAAGTCATTGCCTCCACATGTCCCTTGAATTAGAGTGTGGTATCTGGCAAAACCTAAAATTATCTTAGAACCAGACTACATTTGCATGGCCATGACACGGGTCAATGAAAAAAGTCAAGTTGGAGCTTACGTGCACTGAACAGCAAAATAGGGAGTTTCTGAGACTCTTGCCACGCAGTATTGTAATTTTGTATTTTATCCCCTTCTCGCCATCAGTCTCGGTACGGAGAGTTTCAGTTCAGTTCAGAGTCCAACCAACCCTCTCTCTGTCTGATATCAATCTATCTATCTATCTATAATTACAAGGTAATCAAAGTATTTCATACATTTTAACGCTCTCCCTATTCATTTTCGGTGGTGTGCTCGAAATATATCATCTCATTTTTTTATTTATCTATATCGCTTTGTATTTGTGTGTGCTCCGGGTGAAGAAAAAATAGTTTCTCAAAATGATTGTTATACAATGTATTCCATCAAGCTTAATTTTTAGGTACATGCATGGTCTGTTGCTTTGAATTTGCTCTTGTACTCTCCCTCCTTAGCTTATCTCCTAGCTTTAGTTTCATTTCTTAATGGTCCCATCTCAGCTTAATTTTTCTTTCTGGAAAGGCTTCCTCTCTTTCATTAGATCAGTTGAGTAGAGGTACATGCCCAAAAAAATAAAATTAAATCATAAGAAACAAATTATAGTGCATCTGCATAAATCTCGTACGCAGGGAGAATGAGAGAGACCGAAGCGCACGCAATGCACATTCGTTTTTTCAGCTCGCCACAGGATTTTCACATTTTTTACCGGAAATCTCAACTAATGAATGAAGGCGTGCAATGCGCACGTATATATTTCTGCAATGCTTCCCCGAAAAAAAATCCGAAAGACTTATTATTCGTATTACCTCAACCAAAAAAATTAATGTAGTGCAATGCTCTATCCAAACTTCCACAATTGCATATTATTCATCTTGGTGAGAATTTTTTTTGACAAAGTGAAAAGTTAGCACGTACTAGATGGCAAGTTCCTCCTCTTAATTATCTTCAGTTTGACAAACTGAGCAATATGGTTACGTATAGGCTTTGAAGTACATTCTTGTTTGGAAAAGGTGGAACAAGGGTAACGATAACGATCACATTTCGTAAACATTAGACCGTAAAATCTTCACATCCTCGGTAGTCTACCCATCTGCCTGAAATTAAGTAAATCTCAAAACCTCTAATCCATTATGAATAAACAAAGTGGCAATTTCATGAGGCATGAGTGCACTTAATGTGACAACGTGAATGGACTCCCCATTCTGATCGGTCACAGCCGTCAAAATATCAAACTGTAACCATGTGTCTTTGACTACGTCGCCTTTCATTTGCAGCCTAGTTCAATCCACTCTCGTTGGACTTGAGTCGACGGTCACTTTTTGAACTCGCTGGACCAAGGATATTGCGTGATATACTTTGGCCTCAACCGCTGAACGAAATTATGTACCATTTTTTCCATTCGATTTCCGCGGAGGGAAAAAAAACTCCATCAAGAGGAAAATGTTACTTATGAGGTTGTACGTGATTCTGTCACTGTACACTCCTCCTCCTCCGTAGAGCGAAGAGCTCAGCGAACCGCTGCCAAATTTAATTGAGTTATCCTTACGCTCCACTCACCAAATAAGTTCCTTGGACTAAAGTACAAATTGAGAATATTAACTTGGATAATATATACATGGGATTCTTTGAAAGGATAACATTTCAGCTTACAATTCTCAGAATTTTATTATTTCAACGCATGTTATCAATTCAGTACATGTCATATTTTTTTGTAAACAATGACGTGATTTATTTAGGCGAGCGATGAAAGAAGAGTAAAAATGCCGGTCTTGGAAAGTGTCGTGAACCCATAAGTTTCCTCAGTTTCGCTTTAACGGGCATAATTCATGAGCAGAGTTGATCGTATGCGAGCCTAAGTACGTGAGTACTCATAATGTCCTTTTAATGCTACATACAAAACACTTTTTACAATCAGATTAATTCTACCATAAAGAAAGTGATTTGACTCCGTTCTAAAGTTTATTGGGACAATGACGCAAGAGATTATACAAAAACAAATTTTGTACTTTATTTCTCCTTCCAACTACTGTACAGCCATTGACTTGTGTATTGATTACGTTTCCCCGTGTCGTCATAATTTCTCACATTCAATCCCTAATAAAACACAGACCAACTGTTTTGCATTAATTTTACCAAAAGTTTCCCACTCCTTCTCATTCTTAAAATATTTGCATAAATGAGATTACAATTGTAAGCTTGTGTAAACTGTAATCACCTTCGGTAGAAAATAAACCTGTTTTGGGCTATGAAAGTAGTTACCAGAGGAGATTATCGGAGAAGCTAGTAATTAAGAGAAAGTATGACGTATATGTTGCATGCTTACAACCATGCATAAACTTTCATTACGCAAGTAATGCACGAACTATGAAGCGTAGTTGGAGTAGAGCAAAACAACTTTATATGAAAAACGAATTATGAAATTCCAAACTGGAGTGAAATACAGTTTACTGAGGTTCTCATGAACTTGATGTGAATCGGGAAGGACAAAGCCTCATTACAGAATTAGACGTGAGCGGTAAAAATGCTGATATGAAACAAATATAAAAGTTTAAACTTTGATCACATCCTGTCATATTGTAGGCAGAGTAGGATTTACCAAATAATTGGGCATAGAGTCCATGAAAAATGTGCGTGTTGAGTAAGCCGGAACGTGACTTCGAATGCATACGTAGGAAATGAATGGTAGGAGGTGTAAATGTTGATTATTTTATGAGACGAGCTAATCTCAAAATTCATAATAATTTATGTAGGATAAATGAGTTGCATGTAAAGCATACTTTGCCTAGTGTACATGTCACTTTCTCTTGGTTTTACATCAGGGTAGATTGGTTTCCTAGTAAAAATCCACACCCTGAGCTTTCACCAGAACAGGAAGGCGTTCTATCAAGTTTGAGAAGTGATTAGAGCAGTTCTATGAAACCGATTTAGGATTTGGTTGAGTTAGCTATAGCATCTAACGATAAGTAGGGTAAGAGGGAAGCGACGTTAGCATGTCCTTTGCTTTTATTGCATGCGTAGCGTTAAAGCGGGTCGTTTTTACTGCGATTTTCATTTGATGAACACAGTCATGTTCTTTCAAGAGAAATGAAATGACTCACGAAACTCCGATTATTGCTTTCATAGATATGTAAAACTGATCATTTGTATAGTTGCGAAATACTTTGGAAAGACAAGACAATCTGAAATACACTACAACAGTGAAATGTAATCAAGGCCAGAAAGTAAAAGCATGTGAATAAATTCTCAGACGTATGCCTAAATCAGGTGTGTTGCCTAAGACACAGTTGGATCATTGGATGTGTTGAAATGTCAGTGGATTTGAATTTCCAACTTAGGCTTGTTCAAACTTTTGCAGACTTTGGGTTGCGCTCTGCGCTTTGGATAAGCTTCAGTGAAATATGAACACTGGGGGAACTCGATAGGTATGTAGTTTAAGGGAAGAAAGATCAAAAGTTAAATATTAACTTTGTTTTTAAGCAAAAAATGAAATATTAGGTATTTTGGATTTAACGTGATGAGAAAATTAAAGCGTATTTTGAATTCAAACTGAAAATATTATGCGGTAACAGCTCTAGCCAGTCTTTGAGGAAGTTGTAAAAAGGAGATCAATAAAAGTTAGATTGAGACTAAAATGTTGGGTGTTCATGAGAGCAAAAAAGTTTACTAGTAGACTAGTCGACTAGGAACATTGAAAGGGATTTGCTAACATTTTAAAATAATTTGTTGTAAGCTACATTGATAGCTCGCTTAATAAGTAAATTATTTCTGGGATAAAATTTTAGGACGGACGAGTAAGTTAGGAAAATGCCTTAGGTTTACACAAACCTTTGGAATGGGAGGCCTACAGAAAATTATTTGCGTTACTTTTCAAATGAACGTACTCAAAAAGTCGGGAAAGCGTTAGAGCATAAGCGTCTTTCCAGGTTTCTAGAGAGTTATTAAAGTAAGGCAAATGTTGTAAAAGGGGTAGCAGTTTCCATGTATTATAAACATGCATGTGGATTGTGAATTCACTGTGGTTTCATTATTTTTTTACTTTCTTATACATTTATTACGTCTCAGGAAGGCGTTTGAGTTGAGAAATGGATGTGAAGGTCACACGTCCCAATGTCCACTTTGTTGAACGTACGATATAAAAGGCATTTAATTTCTATTCTTGGTCGAGAATTTTTGGACGACAAAAAAAATTCATCCTGTTAAAAGGAAAAAAAAACAGGCTAGTTGACTTTTTCCGCATTATTTAAACCTATAGTGGAACATTATACTAGGGACCTTTTCCACTGTCACTGCCAATGCAACGTGAAGGTGTAATGCTAGTGAAAGCGTTTCCACAAAATGGAAACAAGGTACTCCAACGTTTTTTCCCCTCTTATATGGAGATTAGAGAAAATGTTTATTTTCCAGGTTTTATCGCGATATCGCGTGCCCACAAAATAAAACCTGCTACTACACACTAAATAGTAAAGTGTAAAAGGGCAAATAGGAAAATGCATGGGTTGCTACCGTGTAACTAACGGAAAATATGAGAGAGATTTCAAGTCTCATGTTTTTTAATGTATGTGACAAGTCATAAAGGTGAAAAAATTCCCATGCCTCTATAATATTTGTAAATTTACTGTAACGATAAGACGACCAAGAGGAATATTCACCTAGTTTTTTGTTTGCTCAACATTGATTTTTCATCGTGATTAATAATGCTTTTCATCCTGATCACTTGTCATCCATTCTTATAGTGAAAGGGACGGAACTACGACGAGACTGACGAGACGATCATTGTTTTCACTCCTAAAAAAATAAACTGAGCTTGAACGTGTTTGGAG
>JAANSQ010002389.1:0-12103 GCA_036850885.1 Lepidocyrtinus dapeste | reverse complement strand
ATTTTTCAATTTTCAAAGTTAGTATTGATTTTGATTCCGTCTGTCTGTCCTCAGTCTGTAATCTGTACAAGTAGACAATGACGATAGCTCTCGAATGCTTTGGCCGATTGACTTTGAAATTGACAAATATGCACCTAAAGACAACCTGATCAACGTTTGGACTGTATTAAGCACCACATGAGGTCAGGATGAAGGGTTTTCAAATCAGTTTTCAGCTACGTCATTAAAACTTTTAACAGCCTTTTAGGATTGAGTCTAAGTGGATAAACACAGCCTGCAATATTTCAAAAAAAAGTCACGGGCTGCACGTGTTTTCATCGTTGGTTCCTAATAATTTTATGAAGTTGCCAATTCAAAGAACTTGTAGGAATTTATCTGCGTCAATAAAGATCAGTCATTTATTTCCAAATTTTGAGGTATTTCAGTTATTTCTATGTTGTTTTGCTAGAATTTGATCATGTAGTCCTCAAAATAACTTTTTGTTGTAACACCCACTCCCAAAAAAGACAGTACAATGATACGAAATACCTTTGCCAGAAATATAATCGCTAGGCTTTTTAGACCTCTTAGTCCTCTTTCTGTAGCGATTTTTTCATGCTCGATCCGTGTAGACTTGAAGATGGTGCAGCTGCAGCGGCAGCCTGTAGAACATCAATTTATCAATGTCCCAAACTCCACCGAGAAACTTTTTGGCCAAGTCCTCCTGATGAAATGGAACGAGCTCGTGCGTTTCGTTTTGCTTGCCTGATTTTTTTCCCTACTTTAACAAGTGTCCTTTTTTCTTATCACATTTTCTACTTTGGGTTCAGGTTCCAATAACCCCCAAAAAAATAATGTGTTTTGTGGAGGGGAAGGTCGCAAGAGGATAAAAGGAAAATGATGGGGGAAAATAAAGCTACATAAGAAAACTCGTATTTTGACTGTCCGGAGGCATTTTGTTCGGTAAATAAACCTAAAAATACAATGTCAGAACTACAAACTCTCTTGAGAAGAGTATTTCCCAAGTAAGGTAAAACCAATCTGAACCACTCACCAGTAACCACACATCCCCAAACCCAAAGTACGCAGGAGTCTTTACGTTGCGTCAGCGATGCACGTAGAAGACCATGCAAGGTTCCGTGGAGAAAGTCAGATTCAAACAATTTCCGCCGCTGCTAGCAAAAATCAATACTTTAAGGATACCCTCCGAAGTAAACCACCCTCACCCTAGTTATTTATAGATCTTTGTTTTGTTGTAGTTTCAGCAGAACAAAATAAATTGGAGGCATTGATTTTATGTAAGGCTTCACCAATACGTGACAAATGGGAAGGAGGTAGTGGAATGAAAACAAATAGTCTCGCTTTCAACATGCCGTACAAGTGTAACGAGAGGAGAGATTTGTCTCAATTGTCTGGCTTCTGTGATCAACGTCGATTATGCAATCGGAAAAGAGACATAAAGGTAGAGTAGAAGATTAAATGAAAGCAAAAGTATTGCTTACTTGTGGAAGATTCAGATTTTTCTCAGTAAGAATTCTATTCAGGATATGCATTACGTAATAGTAATGACTAATGACAAATGACTTTTATAGAGGAATAAGCCTATTGTGCAACTGAATGGAAATGCAAGTATCGTGTATCATTTTCCCTTTGCACTAGTAAGAGTGCTATCATGTGTCGAGTGCCTTTCGAATATGCCATCTTTTGAACATCCAGTATTTTCCATGACTAGTGCCACTGGAGGATTATACCGTAAGTATGAATTTGATTGGATTGAATCTACACTCGAAATAAACCGTCAGAAAAGGTTAGCTCGTGGCCGGTAGCGCTATACTTTTCCCACAGTTTATTTCCCCACATTCGATTTCCCCCACGACAATTTCCCCACACGACAGTTTCCCCAGATCAATTTTCCCACTTGACAGTCTCCAAACGCATCAATTTCCCCACTCGGCTTGATGAGCTTATTATACGTTTAAATAATATGTAGACGTCTTACATAAGAAATTTAATTGTAGAGATAAAATACTGTAATAGGCGAGAACTACTCTATTTGGTTAATGGTTTGGTAAATTGTTCACGATAAACACAAAGAAGACAGATGTACAAGTATATTCAGGATTTGTTGAAGTTTCATGAGATATTCATGTTTCATGTTCAGGGAAATTTATGTGTGGGGAAATTGAATCGGCGAGATTTTTATGTGGGGAAATTGAATGTGGGGGAATTCCGACTATCCAAAAAATTTTCATTAACTACGCTATGAACCACGAGTCTCGATGTTTATATATCATGATCGACTTTTATTCAGGCACTAACTTTACATCAGGTTCAGCAGGAAATCAGCTTGCCCGGATAATTTATTATAACGACGCTAAAAGCTCAATACAACTTTGTTTACTTGCAAGATTCTTTTCTTCCCAAAAATGTCATTGACTTTCGAGTTAAAATCTCTATTTATGATTGTGGAAGCGTGCACCTTATTATTTCACTTTATAATTTCGTATTTTATTCCATCGATAGACTCGATATGTTAAGCATCATTAAAACAGCTCAAGGTTATTGAACCATGAGCTTATGGAACCAGCAAAAGACTTTGATTTGGTGATTTGATTTGGTCACATGTACATACGTGTTACATAGAACTCCACTTGTTTTTCTACACTTTCACGTTTTTATTGATCAAGAATACACGTGAGTTTCCCCTCTTCCTCCTATTTGACTCCAGCGTAAGCCTCGCAAGGAAGGGGAAAGTGAAAGCTCGTGGCATAATATTATACTCTTATGAGAGTATTGTGTACTCGCTACTCAGTTTTTACCTCACTGTTGCTCTCAGTCATCAGTCAGTAATGTGGAGGAAAGGCTAACTGTAAACCGTGCTGCAACAACTAATTTCTTTTAATTTCAATCCAGCTGGTTGTTCCACTGGGAGAAAGTATTTACTTTTTCTACGTCGCAGAAGCGGGCTGAGGACTAGATTACTTTTAAAACTCTGCTAATCTATTTATTTTAAAGAAGTTTCGAAAATTTACCCAAACTTTGTCTTATTTGCTCAGAAGGAAAGTTTGTGGTTTATTGGATACGTTCATATAACATCTCAAAGGTTTATTTAAAGGATATACTCCAAACAAATTTTTCCGTTAGTTAATGTACCTTTTGCATGTTTTGAGATACACCTGCCAAAGCTACAGTTAGATAAGGTGAGAAGGAAACATGGTGAAAGTTACAGAAATGGTTTGCTCTACATCCTCATCAACAACTGAAGTTATGTCTTCTACATCCGGTGAGAAAGATCCGGTTTCTGTGCTTTGGTTCAGACATGGCTTGCGGTTACATGACAATCCTGCATTCGTTGCTGCCACTACGAATAGGGAACATGCGTTTCTCCCAATGTTTATCTTTGATGGAGAAAGTGCAGGTATGTAAAACAATTTATTCTGGTGTTTACTTTCAAATGATATTTACAAATGAGACCACAGGCCACCTTGTTTATCTCAGGTACCAAGATTGTTGGCTACAATCGAATGAGATTTCTCCTTGAAAGTCTAGAAGATCTGAACAACTCGTTAAAAGATAAATATGGCGGAGGATTAAGTCTCTTCAAGGGAGATCCCGTCGAGGTATTTAAGCAGATATCGGAGAAGTGGAAAATCGCTAAGATATGCTTTGAGCAGGTATATGGTGTTTTCCTGGATGATTAAAAATTATTTTTCGTCATTATAATGAGCATGTTACTCATAGTAGTAGACTCGCTTATCTTCTTTTTCAATCAGTTTCACTAAATTCTCATCTTTTAATCTTTGCTAACGTCTTAAGTTTCAATTATATTAGAATATCGAATTATATGTTCGTCAGTTCCTTGGAACTTGGAACAGAACATTCACTCCACTCTAGTTGCATTTCATGATTGTAAGGGGAAAACTAAATGTATTTTCCGCTTTTAGGACTGCGAACCCATTTGGAAAGAACGAGACGATAAAGTGAAAGCATACTGCGTAGAAAACGGGATAGAGCTTGTGGAATCAATTTCCCATACGTTGTACGATCCAGCAGAGATACTAGATGTGAACGGTGGTGATCCACCACTTACTTACGCTTCCTTCATGGTGAGTCTACGCTTGAAACCCATCATATCCAGATTCTAATCAATTCCTACGGTCAAAATTACATTTGTGAGTTGAGAAACACGTAATTATTGTTTCGATCGCCAAATCATAAAAGGCTTGATCAAAGAGGAAAACCTCCGTATCATAATTTAATGAAGGCGTAATCATACCGACTCAAACCACATAGCTGTCGTATCCATAACGGAAGCACGATGGCACTTTTCACACTTTCATCTCTTTTCACGTCGTAAATTTATCCGAATTTTGTGTAAAGTTTGTAACATCCACCCTGGGGAAACCGGATCGACCCATGGCAGAACCGAACACTGAAAAGGGACCGATAAATTTCTTCCCTTGTGGAAATGACGAGCAGCTTCAACAGCTCCGCATTCCCTGTCAGATACAGTTTCCTGTGACTCCAGAAACCTTTGGTGTTTCCAAGGAGAAAGCTATTACGGAAAATCCGCGCAAAGGAGGGGAAACCCAAGGGCTTGTTTTACTTGATAGGAGGTTGGCCATAGAGAAAGAGGCATTTGAGAAGGGTCTCATGCTTCCAAATCATGCCAACCCTGACTTCATAAATGGAGCATCGCTCAGCCCATATCTACGTTTTGGTAAAAAAACAAACAAAAACAATTCAAACCTAAAGTACCTAGAAAACTGTAAACAAATGCAAATGCTTTTTAATATACTTCCTTGAACCTCTTTTTACTTTGGGGCTTCACGTAAACAATATTTTATTCAGTTGTAATTTTCCCTGTTTTGTTTTTGTACCTAAAACATGACATCTCGGAGACCCAACTCACTCTGGAAATGGAAAAATGCTGAATAATAAATATCACTTTCAGTCACCACATCCACACTTTATCATTTTTATACCCACTCCATTGGCTTTTATTTTCTTGACTTCAGAGTACAGACCTACGAAACAATAGACTCTGTTTACACAACACTTTCCGACATGACCTCTTTTTACAGTTCTGCAATATGTAGTCTCTTTTCCCTGGCAACGTACGAGTCAGATCTGGAGCTGACATTTGAGTTCGAATTCCTTAGTGAATTTATAGTATTAATTTCATTCAATCATCTGCCATGTCGTATGCCTTACGACACAAGACACCACTGCACTTTCCCCAGAAAAAGAAAGCTAACTCGATATGACTTTCTCCAAAAATCATTGCTTTTTGCCATTATGCTCCAGCTTAGATGAAGTTGTTGGTTTAGTACCTAAATATTTGTTTAATTTGGTAAGGTTCTCCTCAAAGCCTCAGGTGGGAAGGTGGTTTGGCATTGCAGGATTTCATGTCGATTATGAGTCGTTTTCACAAGCGAAACCGCTTTAATGTTATTTCTAGTACTTGAAGTTTTTTTTCGACCGATTATATGGAGGTTGTAGGCTTCAAGCAAAAGAGAACCACTAAAGGAAATTCACATTTTAGGTTATTTTTTATCTATTGCTTGACAGCGTAATGTAACGTGACGGAACCACCTACTTGAAACTTTCCTTTGTGATGAGATTTCGATGGGAGGATTTTTCCCATAAAGGGAATAAAATATAGATCCCTTGATTCCTTTTTTATGATTTCCTTTGTTTCTCATTTGCAATATTTCAAGTCAACGAACCAAACACAATGAGGTAAACCGCCTGACATAGCCCATACTCGTGTACTCCATACCCACACATTTTTATCCCCAGTAGATTCATTACCCGTCTCTGGAATCTCTGGAAGCAGATGAGGACACGATGATGTGCCATAAATCTAGGGAAATTATAGGGAGGAAAAAGTGACGCGGAAAATTACTTTACTCAAACATCTCATTTGATATCTTACGTATTTTTTTCTAGGTTGCGTCTCCATTCGAACATTTTATTGGGCCGTTCAAGATTTATTTTCATCCATTGTTGGAGGAAGCACTACCTGCGAAACCATTACGGGTGAGTGTAATAGAAAAGTCAAAGTATTTTCCCTTGGCATCACACGCTTCTTTGGAACCTACTGATATATTTTTTTATGACGAGAAACGCAACTACGCCATTATCTCTAGCAGTTCCTGGAGAAAGTGGATCTGCAGTAAGACGGTGAAATGGTAAATCATTTAGACTCCAGGGAGCCCAAAAGATATCCACTTTATTGCACGCAACACAACATAAAATTGTAAAAATAAAACAGAGAATATAGTGACATTCTAGTTGCATCATCATCACCATTTACATCATTTCCATCATGCTTGATTTTATTCCTCGAATAGATTTTCATTCATCCTAAATCCTTATTCCCAAATCGTCTATGGTCTGGTCTAGCTAATCAAAACTGGGGCAGGAGTTATACCCATGTTGGTATTATTTCAGTTGAAAGAAAGTGTTTGAATGCGAAATGCAAACAAAGTCAGCAATGCAGACGGTGCTTAAAGAGAAAGCAGTAGAAAGTACATTTCCTCTCTCAAATGGAGAGAAAGGAAAGGAGTGTCGGGCTAGCGCATTTTGTTTCATGAAATACTGAAAATGATACTTTTTTCCGTTGCATTTGTTTAAATCTCCCAAAACTTGTTTGAGTAAGTGGAAGAAGTATCACTTTGATTTGAATATAATACAGAACAATGGAAAATTTCTGGAGAATGCGAGGCTTTGGTTTTGTGTCTAACGCGCAATAAAATTTGTATGAGTATAACAGCGGGAATCTTTATGCCAATTTTCGCTTGAATGAGTTATAATAAAGGTTCATTTTCTTTGATTTTATCATACAAATCGGATTTAACTGTTAGCTTGTCCCAACTCCCTACAGGACAGCTCTTTTGGCGAGAATACTTCTACGTGATGTCCGTCCCAAATCCGAATTATGCGAGAATGAAATCAAATCCAATTTGCTTAAATATTCCTTGGGCGAAGGACGTTACTGCTAAGGAGCACTTTAAGAAGTGGAAGGCAGGAAAAACCGGATTTCCTTTTATTGATGCATCTATGCGACAACTGTTGAAGGATGGATGGATGCATCACGTGACAAGAAACGCGGCTGCTTGTTTTCTCACCAGAGGTGACCTCTGGGTCTCTTGGGAGAAGGGATTGAAACATTTCCTTAAGTAAGTCTCCCACACTCAGATTATTTTCGTTTTGGTCAAGGATCAAGAAGGAAACCATATTTTGATCAAGTAATGAAAAAAATGCTTTTGGCAAAAAAATCTCTTACAAATTGGCCACTGGTCAAACGAATACTTTTTACTAAAAACGAGCCATTTGTATCCTTCCCAGAAGGATGAGTGTAAGAAGCTTTGAAAAATGAAAGTTTTACGTGAGTATTTTTCAGGATAAAGTTAAAGTACCAAGCTGAGCAAAAGCTCTCCGATCAAAGAGAGCCCGTAATAAGAATAGGAAATGGGAGAAAGTTCAAAGGTTTTTTCAGTGAAAGCAAAGTTAGATTATGGCTAGGAAAGGAAATCGTTATCCGTAGGAATAGCAAGTCATCCTAAGTCGTGTACTCAAACTCAAGTGTTTTACAGAGTAGGTTATTGGGTTTTATTATTTAGCAAAGACTATGATTTCATTTTGGTCCTTTCAGGTATTTACTGGATGCGGACTGGTCCGTTTGTGCTGGGAACTGGTTGTGGGTGAGCAGTTCCGCTTTTGAAAATGTGCTCGACTGCACTCATTGCGTATGCCCAACTCGTTATGCACAAAGGCTCGATCCGCAGGGAGAATTTATCAAGTAAATGTCAACAAATAAGTTGTATGAGTGTCTCCCAGAAGGCCAAAAAATCGCAAATAATTTAATGGATTTGTTCTAGGCGCTACGTCCCTGAACTCAAGAACTACCCAGTTCCCCACATATTTGAGCCATGGAAGGCACCTCTGAACCTCCAGAGTGAATGGGGATGCATAGTAAGTGCATACACTAGATGAATTGATTAGATTATTTATGGACTTTGGATTTTATAAATCATCTTGGTTTCTAGATTGGCAAGGACTATCCGGCTCCATGTGTGGATCATGAGGAAGCCTCCAGGAGGAATAGAAATGAGATGTTATCCTTACAAAGGAAGCTCATGGGTGGTCAACATCATGATCATCCCTGTCCTTCTGATACTAACGAAGCGAGGCAATTCATGTGGTTTCCAGACACCTGCACACATTAACTGAAGTTGAAGGACATCTACGCGAATGCGAAACCATCCAGTATTATTTGTTACTTTTGCAGTGAACTTCAATCTAGAATGAAGAATCGAACAGTAGGCCACCGTTAAAGAATACATCATGATTATATGTCTTGCATATATTGTTAATTGTTGCACATTAATTTAATCAGTATTCTGCACATTGCACACTTTGAACAAAGTTTTCTTTCCAGTCAGCAGAGGGCATTCAGTTCCGTTCAGATCAGGCCGTGTAAAGTAGTCGGAAATAATACATCATGATTATATGTCTTGCATACATTGTTAATTGTTGCACATTAATTTAATCAGTATTCTGCACATTGTCTCTTTACCAAATGAATGGACCGTACAAATAGTAAATGTATGCAGAAAGTAGTCTCATTTGATTTTAAGTTTCAAGATACTCACAATTAAAAGATAAATAAAGTATTAGACTATAGGATGCCATTTACTTTCACCTCAATTTTTTTTACTCCGACAGCATTCAACAGTACTTTCAAAATTTGTCACTCATTCCGAAAAACTTTGTCTTCATCCAATATAATCAATGTCCAAAAACATGAAACGCATGCAATTCTTTGTGAGTAGTCTTTGTCAGTGACGAATTGTCGTCGGTGCCATCTGTCTTCGTGTACGAGCAAAATCTACACTTTGAACAAAGTTTTCCTTTCCAGTCAGCAGAGGGCATTCAGTTCCGTTCAGATCAGGCCGTGTAAAGTAGTCGGAAAGAACCAATAAATTCATGACTTCATCAAGTCACGTATCATGACCGAAAACTCATTAAATTGCAAATCAGCAAACTGAATTAAACTGCTCTGAATTAAAATGATAAGATGAATTACTCTTAGAATTACAGAATCAAGGTTTCCCATAAAACTTCAATCATCTTTCTGATGACAGGCATCCTTCTAAGCTTTGTGAGAATGAGAAGCTAGACTGTAGAGACTCTAGACTTTGTAGAACACACCAAGAGCCAAGGAGCTACGGAGCAGTGAACTGGTAGATTCCAAGAACAACCTGCAACATACACTACAGAAAAAGGAAATTACTTTATGTTTTCGCAATATTTCGCAAATACCTTTGTGCAAGCAATCCTTCCTCATTTAACCTTGAGGGCTAACAGACTTTGTGCTTGTTACTACTGCTACTCTGCAATACGGGCTTTTAATGAAGGGAAGAATGCGCAAATATATAATTGCACCCTAGACTGACATTTTTTCATAGATAACTTGCTAGAAAAAGAAGAAGAAAAGCTGCTCAAAAACTGGTACCAACATCAAACCAAACACAACAACTCTCATGTTACAACTTCAAATTATGAAGCGGCTTAGTCTCATCTAATTATTAACTTTATAATATTTTTAATATTAAGGATCGTTTTCTTTTTCCCGGTATTGCGAAATTTCAAAGTTTGCATTCCTTCACCTCTTTCTGCTCATTGGCCAATAAACTCGTACGATTCTTGTCAAGAAGATTCCCGAAAATTCCTTCGGAGTTTATCCTGGATTGGATTGGTTCCCCATAAATCGACTGGTACGTAATCAGTTGCATAAATTTTATGGATTTTAGCTCATTCAGATATTGCCTTGACTAGTGTCTGGTGATTGGTATCGAAGAAAGTCAAAGTATTCATATTCATGGGGACGTCATAATAATGTTCAACCAGGACAGGGATGCAGAAAAGGATGTGTTGGTCTGCTCATCCTTTTCCATTCATGAGGTTCACCTCTGAAATCACCCCTGTAGCGCAACTCACTGCTGGTTTCTTCTTTTTAAGGTAAATTCTTTCAATGGGGCTGAGAATCAAGTTAAAAATGGATATTTCATAAGAGTCCAAGTGAATAATGCATAAAAAGATGTAATATCCTGTACATCATTTGGATTCTTATAGGTACTAATAAAAGCAACATCAATCTTATCTGGAAAGTTGAAAGTCATTTTGAAAAGAAATAAAAATGTTGATTATACGTCAGGAAAAATGGAACTGGATTCGATTGGTTGCTCTCTCTTGAAAATGTTGAAAACTTGAAAGCCAAGTTAGGTACTCTTCCACTTCTTCTTCATGGCAATGGCGGTGCGTTTGGTGTAAAAGTTGGATGTTGTTTAGTTGCGGTGGCAGTGCAGTGTAAAGTCTGCAAAAAAATGTATCGGATAAAGTTTTAGATGACTTCGCTGATATACAATTGTAGATTGTAAATGCTAATAACTTTGACTCAGAAGCAGCTGGCAACAGTCGAGTGGCGATAGAGTGTCTACCATGGCGGACTTGTTTTTTTCGGTGGATGATGCTCATCATGATCACTAGAAATCATTATCATTCTCTGTGCATCATCTCTAAAGTCTATACCTGCTCGCTGTAGACTGTACACTGATGGCCTTGTCCTTGGCGGAAGCATGAAGCTGTTCCAGCAACTTTTTCAAATGAAAAAAATCCAACCATCTCAAAAAAAATTACCCTTCTTATTCAGAATGGGTGTAGCTCTGATGGCTCTTTGGTAAAATGTGTTTAACATGTGTGCTATTACTATCTGGGGATACCCTAATGCATATCCTCCATCCGTTCATCCCAGGCAAAAGTTAAAACTTTCCATAGTTTATTGTGTAGGTAGTAGGTATGCTATCATTAGAGCTTCTTAAAACTTGTCTAATTAACCCGAAAAAAGAAAATTAGCGAATCAATTCATCATCAAACTACATTTTCCCGAAATAACCGGATTACAGAAGATACTTCGCAAATGTTGCTCTCTGCTTAACTCTTTTGGTGATGTGATGAATGTGTTTCGTTTCGTTGGTGGTTCGGTGGTTGGTCTACTTTATTTCTCATCTTTGGATGCTTTTTTTATGCTTTTACACTTTGTCTAGAACAGATTGACAAGATACATACTAAAAAGGATCGTACCAAAAGAAGAGAGGGCAGCGCTTTGCCCTTGAAGCGAGACATTGCCCGGGGCACCGTGCTGTACATTCCTTCTGACATTCTTTCTTTGTGAAACTTCTGTGAAAGCATGTGTGTAGCATAAACTATAAAGTTGTGTATTTTCTTTAAGAAAATATTTTTTATTCATTAGACCACGCCATATGTGAAGTTAGACTAATTTCGTGACCATATTTCCATTCCACTGGAGCATTTCTTGAAAGCTCAATAATGAAACGTAATTATAGTGATTTGTTTCTCTATTTAAAATATTTTAAATGAAATTCATTAGAGAACTGTAAAGCTTATGAAGAGTTAAGAGAAAAAATAGTTTCCCACTTCTTTTTGTACTTTTGTTCGTTGTTCCTAAGCACGTGCAACCTTCACAAGGTGACTGCAAAACAGAGATGTTTCAGAGAGATGCTTTTACACTTTGACGTACACGGAACGCTCTTGGCTTGCTATACGCTTTATTTAGAAATTTCAAGTTTCGGTTGGATTCGTTGGATTCGACATTCAAGCTAGTCCGCATATTTATCCTTTAGGAATTTCGGTCTTTGCTCTGCATTCAATTTTAATGCCTTTGCTGTCACAGTCACAGAGTTGAGGTCCTGCCCTCAACCTCCACGTCAAACAAAGCCTGAGGTGGTAGGACTGGTAGGGAGTATGGAGGCTTGGGGCTAACCTCTAGCTATTGGTATTCATTAAGCGAATTAATTCCATGGAAAACTAGCTTAATTGCATTACGTAGAGCATAAACAGGCTGGTGAGCTGGTTGAAAGTTGGGGCAAAAATGAGACGTGCTTTCACTCATCACGCAAGGCCTAGGTCTTGGCTAAACCCAATTTTGTGACTATGCTAGTTCAGTCTAAATGTGGGCGTGCCTTCAACAATTTTCTTACATTTTCATGGATCAGTTTGCGCAATGAAAATATTAATTTGGCGAATTAAATTCTAT
>JAANSQ010002388.1:0-12106 GCA_036850885.1 Lepidocyrtinus dapeste | reverse complement strand
AAGTTCATAAGGATAGGCACGGGGTTGCGAGTAAAAGACTAGATCATTTTAAGTTAACGTCATAAAAAAGGATGATTTGTAGCCAATTACTTTAATAAAATGGAAGCTTTAAGACACTGCAGTAGCACGCTTTTGCTCATTGTCTATGTCGCGAACTTTGATAAGAACGAACAAATGCCATTAATTATTTGAAGGGCATAAAAGGGATAAAGACAGCACTACAGAAATAGATTTTTTATTTTTTTATGGTCTCGAAAATTTCCATTTCTCTACAAGTAGAGCACATACTAACTAATGACGTCTGAATTGGAAAAGTGAATTTTTTAAAACAATTCAGCAAATATTTTACTCACCTAACAAGAAAAAATGTCTGCTCATGAATCATGAAGGTATCAAATGACTTTTAACCGAAACGCTTAAGCTGATTTCTATTTATTCAAATTCAATAGTATCGTGCGTTAAAATCATTCTCATATTCAACCGACATTGCTCTATCAAAATTAATGCTGGGAAGCATGTCTCCTGTCATTTTGTTTTGACTTGAACGAACACTCGCACGAAAGTATTATGCTATTATGTAATGCTTACGTAAAAGAATTTGTAATTTGAATCCAGGACTATCACGGCTTAGGAGACTATGCTCCAAGACTCGACACGAGTCAGGATTGGCGTCTACTCAGTGCCTTTGAAAATACAACCCACACATTCCTACGATTCATTCGTCTTCTTGATACTTGTGACCCTCAAGATGTTGCTATTACTGTAAGCTAATATGTTACTTCATCGATTTATTTAAGGGGAATACGAGAACATCTAGAATTTAAGAAATTTGTTATGTTGCATGAATCGTACCTTCCATTCACGCGTCTCACACACTGATAGAATGACACAGTGAGCATGATTTGGGCGTTGGGTCCCGAAGATAATCTACTGTATCATGGAGGGGAGCGAGGATCAGTTGCCGTGAACTTGTTAGATCCACCACAGCCATCTGTTGACATTTCGTCCTTCAAATCGTGGAAAATGACAGTTGACGGGGTGATGCCAAGCGAAAAACCTTATGCTTACTGGTGTACCATTTACAAAGCACCAGACTTTGGAGGGAAGAAGAACCACGTTGTTGGAGTACGTAAACTGTTTTTCTTGTCATCATTCCATATTTCTCATTTTCGTCACCCTTTCCATTTCAATCATTCATTACCCATATGTTATTCTTTCCGTTAGTTTCGACCGTTGGTGAAAGGCACTTTGGCTGTGAGACACACTCATCACTTTGTCATTTATCGGTGCGCGAATCCACCTGGGACCGACCCCGACAAGATATTTGGCCCGTTTGCTAATGTACGTGGAGACAACTGCTACACGAAGGAAGCTATGGCGCATAGACCTACACAGTTATGTTCCGCTGTACTCTATGTGTGGGGGGCTGGAGGGAAGGAAATGTTCTTGCCAGAGCATGTAGGGTACTCAGTCGGCGGAGTTGGAGAGGACAAAGGCTACTATATGCTTGAAATTCATTTCGATAACCCTTCTCAGGTCAGAGACGCCAAGTTTGAGACAGGTGTCGAAATATTCTACACAGATAAGCTTAGGTAAGCTATTAAATCTTGCATTTGCTTAAACACCTTTACGTGCAGATTACATGCTAAATTATGATAATTTTCTATTTTTCTGAAGGAAATACGACGCAAGTATGATGACGATGGGTCACACCGTAGTCGCTTCTCTTATGATACCACCAAGAACAAAGGACTTTGAAATAGTGGGACATTGTTCAGAACACTGCACGGGTCTTGCTCTACCGCCAGAAGGGATGAAAATTTTTAATATTATGATGCACACACATTTACAAGGTACCAAGTTCTATTTAAGTTTTCCAAAGTTTTAACATAAAAGTGACATTTTTGCATTTTTCACATCGCATTTTAACCTTTTTAATGTGCACTTTGCATGTCTCACGAATCACTAAAGAACGCTGTAATAGAGACAGAACAGTTTAATGCATTGTGTGATGGAAGCACTTTTAGGTTTTATGGGAATCTTTGACTTTAATTTTCAGGGCCAAAACTTTATTTCGCCAAAGTAAACACATGTCTATTTTATTTGAAGTGGATTATGTCTTAATAGTTTATTTTAATGTGGGCACTTTGTGTTTGTTTTTCGTAACTAATAATTAATCAAGTCATGTCATGGTGTATAAGTATCCTATAAAAATGTTATCAAATTTTTAGGGAGAAGAATGAGGTTAAGACATTTCAGAAACGGTACTGAGCTCCCATGGGTCTCCAATGATGATCACTACAATTTTAAATACCAAAAGAATCGTCCATTACAAGAGGAGAGGACAATCTTACCTGGGGATAGTCTTGCTTTTGGTGAGTTCATAAACGTCAAAAAAGTATTTAGGCTTATCAGTGGCATACTATACTTGGCTTAATTCATGATAAGACTGAACCCCTAAGGGTGGGAAACTGTATGCTTCGCATAAGCCATTAAACATTATATTTCGTGCAGCTACTCTTTTCATTCTGATATAATGATTTGATAAGTGACTAAATAATTTTCTGTGATTTCTTAACAGAATGCCATTATGACACGTCTTCAAAAGATACAGTTACAACAGCCGGCTATTCCACCAGGAATGAAGTAAACGTTTTTGCATAACAGAACTAATTTAAGACGACACAAGATTAACAATTATATCTATTTTAGATGTGCGAGTCGTTCATTTGGTACTATCCTAAACTTTCATTGGAAAGCTGTGCAAGCTTCTACCCTATTGAGAATTTGTACAAGCAGTTTGGCATCAAAGATGTCGAATGGTACGTGAGAACCTTTTAAAAGTTTCCTAATTAAAAAAGAGTACATGGTATTGAAATTGAATTAAATCAGTCTGTTCATTTCACTTTTATTAATCGTGTGAATTCTCAGGGTTGATTCTGGCATGGAAGGAGGCCCACAGCCAGTGATTAAATCGCCAGCGTCAATGGCAAACAAAACATTCAGCCAAGCCCTCGATGAGAATGTAAAATGGACTGCGGAACGAGTGGCAAGTCTTCAGAAACTTCTTGTAGAGTCAGATCATGTCTCTATTTGCTCAGGAAAGGGACCAGACGATGGAGGTCCACCTCCACCAGGGTTAAGGGAAATGCCTGGATGGGAACTCCGTCACGACTTACCACCTCCAGAACAAGGTCCACCTCCACATAATCCTCATGGAGGATTGGACGATATGCCACCAGAACTGAAGAAACTTATGATTGTGAACTACCCCAAGTTAAACAATGTTTATCGTCCACCTCAAACTTGTAGCAACGAAGAGAACCTTATTGACTCTTAAGCTCATACCTTGCCTGGGGCAATGTGAGATATGTGATATGATGCAAGAATGGAAAGAAAATGAAGTAGGGATTCACTAAGAATGAATTTTAAATGTTTTAAATAATTGTTTACAAATGATTTTCAATGTCATTTGGTAGCTTCTTATACCAGGGACCTTGTCAGAATACAATCAAGGGTTTTCAAAAACATTCTACTCGTAAATTATTTCCCTTTTTGGTAACTTGAACAATTCCTTCATTTCTTTTTATATAATTAAATATTTAAACAGGATGGCGATTACTAATGAGGTGAATGCTGCAATGTTTTTCATGTGAAATGGTTATCATTGAAGACGTGATAGTTATTTGATGATATAATGTTTTAGCTTTTAACTCGTTTACATTCAGATCACATTTAGTTTAAGTAATGCAGCAATGCAGCGTGAAGAGTTTTTTCAGAAATGTGTTTCCTGCTTCTTTTTTTATTCTCTGCACTATAACTAGATTAGATGAGATAAATACAATCTTAATACACATGGGATGTTAATAAATGTTTTTATTCATATGCCTACTTCGATACATCGATGTTTACTGCTGGTGTTCCACATTATAATCATTTCGCTTGTTTGTCTCTCACAATTACTAATTACGTCAATTACGTGTGGGATGGTCAAAGCTAAGCTTAAAAAAAATCGTACATATGGTATGACGGGCCTGGCTTACCTTCAAAATAGTCACAGGCAGTGAAACATGGCATATTTACTAAATTCAAATTAGGTAGGTACTTCCAACACATGATAAACTTTCCTTCTATTCTACTCTTAGTCTGAATCTGACGCTGTGTCAGAGCCTGACCCATATGCTCCAAGAAGTCCGAGACCGACAGAATTATCTTTACTCTTTTCCACTTTCTGTATACTTGGAGATGTTGTTGGAGTGCTACCCTCGTCAGTTGCTGTTGATGAAATTGTTGAGGCTGCCTTATTTTCTGATGCCTTTGTGGTGATGGAATGGGTACTGCTCGAGCTGGAACTACTTGAAGTCGCTGAGGATTTGGGCTTGACCAAAACAAGTTTTTTTCTATTTGCTCCAAGCAGACCTATGCTACTTTCTTTTTCTTTGTTTAATATCGAGGAAGATGCGCTATCAGTAAGAACGTCAGTTGGCTTGGAACCTGCAAACGCAGCGAATTTTTTCTTTGGAGGGGAGTCATCATCGTCACTATCGTCATCTTCGATTCTTTTCACAACCATATCACCATTCTTTCCAAATATAGACCTATTGAAAATTGTTTCAGTTTTATAAAAAGAATTTTATACATGTATTTAAATTCCAAGTACTTACTCTACTAGTGCATCATCCTCTTCCTCTTGTCTTTTAGCATCAAGCTCTCGTAAAGCTTCATACTTATTCAACATTGTTTCATAATCGGGTGTAACTTGTCTCTGATTTAGTTCCTTCAACTCTTCCAACGCCTCCAATACTGCCATTTCGTGTCTAGAAGCTTGCGTGCGTTTTTCTAAAAGTTTCATTGGGTTTGTGGCGTCTTCTTCCTTTTCAGCTTGCTCCTCCCTTACAGCTTGCTCTTCGGCCAATTTGAGTGCCATAAAATTTCGAGTGGCTCCAGCTTCAATTACGTAATCAGTGCTTTCAGGGTCCGTCTTAAATGATATTTCACCTAAACATCTCGTACACTGTACCAAAAAGCAAATATTAATTCATCGCTGAAGTAAAGGAGAACAAAACATATCCACATATTCCTGCTTTATGATTAGCTAACCTTTATATAAAACCTGTAAATTCGAATTCCAAGATAGCTTTCGTTTTCCACATCTTCTTTCCGAGCGTTAAACTTCTTCCCCTTGTAAATATATTCACCGCAAGTTGTACAACGCATATTACAAGGAGCCATAAGACGAACAGTAAATTGACGATTCTTTGATTGACGAGCCCTAGGGATTTTTGAGGGATCGAAATCCGGGGGGTAGTATTTCTAAAATCAAGTCCACATAAATCATGAAGAACACACTCTAGGCAATAAGTATGTAATACTTTAGCAGTTAAAAATTTAATGAAATGCGGATGAAATGTACTTACATTTAAAACTTTTCGCTCCGACATGGTAAATTTTGTGTTTTAACTTAAACAAACCTAATTATTTTAAATACAAATTATTATAAAATATTAACACGCAGGCAGGAACCGATACTGCACAAAACCCAATGCACTACCAAACGTTTTAAGCTTAATTAATATTGATCAACTAGAAAAATTCGACAGTAATGTTGTCTTTACTGACTTTTCCCAATTGGTCTTGATTTGATCGAAAAATATACATCTTCAAATCTCCCTCTTTAGAACAAAGTTGGAAAACCCAATGGGCAAACAGAGTAGCATATTGCTAAGATGCTCCGGTGCTTGCATGAAACTGGCAGTGTAGAATTTTTTCATGAAAAATGTTTTCTACTTTGGATGCTACGTGTAATTAGTTGTACAATCCTCGTCATGTTTTTGCAATTGAATAGGGTAGAATAATTGAGTAAAAATGATTTTGATGGCCGAGTAAATAATTGCAAAATGTTTTATAACTCATCTTTCCTGATACCCCTTCCGTTACTTTCCTTGGATAATTTAGTTTTTTAAAATTAGACTGTATGATTCCGTTCTTGTTAGTTTTTGTAAATCATACAGTTTGCTCAGGATTATCTGTGTGTATTGTTCATTGTGATAATTTGCTTCCCCACCCCCACTGCTCAGGCAGGTAATAAACCTAGGGAATATATTTTCCAGTTCGTATATTTGTTAGTACATGGCTAGAACTGTTCTCAAGAGAGAGATGTTGGTTTGTTATTTAGAAGTAATTTTTTAACAAGTGCATCCTCCCAAGTTTGACCCACAGCTATATAGGCAGCGACATTGTGCCCCAAAAAATCCAGTGCAACGACCGTTACATGGTGCTCCATGGGAACCAAGGCTTGGTTGACGTTGGCAGTATGCCACACATTGCTGCGTCTTAAATGGACAACCATTTCTATTCCCACCGTTATTGTTTCCAAACAAAAATGTGTTACATTCTAAATAAAAAGCAAGACATTTTCTTATTTTAGAGCAGAATATGGAAACCCCACTGGAACATGTAATAAAAATATTACCTAACGTAAGATGAAGGAAAATTAGTGCCAGGATGGTGAAAGAAAGTCCATTTCCTTTTCCCAGAAAAGCCATTACTGCAACTTTATTCTACGAAACGAACTTTTCCTATTTGAATCTTTCTCCGACAAATTATTTAGATGGCACTTTCGAACTCTGAATCCAATGCAATGTATACAGCTTTTTACAGTACCAGTATGTTTATGAAAGCAAAATCACATAATTATATCTGCTCTAGAATTTTATTTACTGTGCTTGGATTACTAACATATTGGATCATACATCATAGTATAATTTTTAAATATTTTCCAATCGTGTACAATAAATGGATACACATATAACATAAATATTTTGGTCAATGCCGCCACCTTCCAAAGTACAAAGCTATCGGGCTATTCTGTTCCAAATATATTTTTTTCCAGAATAAAATCCTTTTGTATACATAACACAATTTAAGTTAATACTTTTATTGGATATTGAAGGTTGAAGTGTGATTGATTGTAAATCTGATTACCATCGTAAGGTTATACTTAATTTAATGGTATATGGAGTCTAATACGTGTTTCGAAGAAAAAATATTAGAAATACACATTTCCATTTCCATCACTGACAAAATAAGGTACCTACAAAGGTGCATCGTTTTTCTAAACATACTTTCATGTCTTCTGCTTCTCAACTTCAATCATTCATGATGGAATGTTGTACGCGTTTGACATTTTATTCGATAAATAACCAGTTTGATTGTTCTCTGCTGTATTGTTGGCCTAACTTTGTTTGCTTAACCTACATGAGAAAATTTACTAGAAAATAGCTATAAAATATAAAAATGTATATTTTGTTTAAAGGATTGAAAATAAATGTGTGTAACCAATCCACTAGTCTGCTTTGCATTGAAATTTATACAACTTCGCTAGGCCTCTGAAATTCACTCAAAACTTGAATAGGATTTTGTCGTTTCTGAGATGCTCGACGAACTATGGCACGGATCTCTTCAGGTTTTTCCCTTCGGACTAAAGGCTTCTTCTCTGGTGGCTTCATCTTCCATACAACTTTGCTTGCCTTTATCACAATAAAACAAAAATTAAAAATATTTAAAAATGATAATAAGGAAGTTTTCGTTTTGAAGTTCGTAATTTTCTTTTCCGTACCGTTCCAAAACCTCCAGCTCTAGGAATCTTAGCGCTAGCAATGTAAGATGTTTTCACGGTAAGCACCACAGCCGTCATTAAATTCTTGGCAGCTTGAATTAATGATGTTGCTGAATCCAGTCCAGATACGATTAAATCTCCACTTATGTTCTGTACATCAGCTTTTACTTTCGAGGTAATATTTAGTTGATGGCAATAAAGAGCTATTTGCCCTAGATAAGCGAGCAAATCATTTTTGGTAGAGCCTTCAGGACAATGCTCCGCAATCTCCCGAGCGAATTTGTCCAGTTTCGTACCAAACTCGGAGATCTTCTTTGCTGCGTTGATTACGTCCATAGTAGTTTTCAACGGACCTTTGCCCCTATTTATTCAAATCAAATGTTTTAAAATTATCCCTTAAAAGGTTTCTACAAAACTAGGAAATTTTGAACAACTTACCAAGTGAAGTCAGTCATGTCCATCATGATGACACACATATGCTTAGCCAGAACAATAATGTCATTTCCGCTGTCGTCCCATTTTGTAACTTCCCTATCAAACTTTTGCTTCTCATTCCGGAAGCTTTCAGCATGCTGAACAATCTTTTTCCTCTCTTCCTCCGGCAATTTCTCAAAAGCTTGCTGACAAATTGAGTAACAAGATAAAATAGTTATGCCGAATTGGAAACATAATTCTACCTTTATCTTGTAAGTAGGAAGGAAACTCAAACGTTATTATTTAAATTATAAATTGTTTCTTACTCGTCTTTGCATACGCTCATCGGGGATATGTTGGCTTCCCGTGACTCCACTAACTATTAAGAAACATAAGTCAATATAATCTGCTTACATCTTCAAATTTACTTAATTTGCCCAGAAAGGCTTTACCAACTTACTCTTGCTTCCAGTTTCCGTTTTGCTTTCATCAATTACGACATCGTCAGGATCTAATTCATCATCGTCCTGTCATGAATCACAAGAGGACCGGTAAACAGATTGGGGCAAGATGAGACTATAGTAAGTTAATTGTAATGAAATTAATGAACCATACCCTTGTGACAAGTACTGCTCTTCTTATTTCCCTCACTCCATCGTATACTCTACTGGATGCGTCTATAAAATCATTCTCGTCCACATCTTTTGCTGGATCCGAAGACATCGCTTCGACTGCGATTTCCACTCTCGAAACAAAGTTTGGCATCACTAAATGTTTTTAAGGAATTTGAGGAAAATACAATATTAATAGGTGAACAGAGCTTACTACACAAAAACTACAAACATAACGTAACTAAAGTTGAATAATTGAATACCTTGATCTTTTAATTCCTTCACAGCGCAAATGACATACTCCGTATATGGTCCTGGTTCATATTCATTCATCTCGGAGACAACAACCTTAAAAAGAAAAACAAAATCTTCATTAACTTTCATCCAAAGCAGCGCTTACTAGAAGACAGATACGTAATGTTCTATTAGTTGAAGCTTACCTCCGTGACTCTCCCAACTCTTCCCTGAATAGCACCCGCAGTACGATCTAGAGTCTCTGCGTCCTGTTCTTGCACCGCTGCGATACACTTGTTGACATCCTCAAGGATATGATTTTCTGTAGGAATGGAAGGATACATACGTAATTGAATAATATGATTTTGTAAACTTCAGTAGATAATTAAGTTGCATACCAGTCACAGCAAGTAAATCATCGATGATGATGATGTCGTCAACTGCCTCTGTCAAAATTTTCGTTTGGTGTTCCCAAGTCTTCCGGAATGTCTCCATATTATCTAAAGCAGGCTTTACGTAGGATTAAAAAAAGGAAGTTTGCTATTTAGGTCTGTCTCCTATAATTCTCACGATAATTATGATTTTTCATACCTTCGATTTGGGTCTCGCAGCTAAAATCTTTGCAGCGTTGATAACTTGTGGGCAAAGTGATTCGATTTGGGCAGCAGCGTGACGAACCATTTTTACCCCATCCTCCTTGTCTGACATACTGCATGACAAATTGGCAACCTGTGTTTTGAAAAACGCAAGAATTTTAATGAAATTTCAACATATAAAACAATCCAGGTTTCTAATGTCAATCACGTGTAAACTTACTTCGACTAGCTTCCGGGCATGCTCATTAAAAACCTGGGCGTATTGCTCTACTTCCGACTCACTTCCAGATTTTGCAGCTTCAATTAGTATTTGTAGTGGGGTGTTGGTATCCAGAAAACTAAATTTTAAGTTAACCAATATGAAAAAATGTACAGGGGGTTTTGACTGCATGTTCAATAGTAATTATTTAGGAGGAGGGGCAATCTGACCTGTCACATACGTGATCCACTACAGCCTTGCGGAGTTGTCTTCTCAAATCCTTGGTTTTCTTGTTCATATGCTCTGCAGCCAGATGCAAGTTTTCACTGCCTTCTTTTTTCCCCGCCTTAAATATCGCATAATCATATAGACTTTACCAATGGATAAAAATTAATTACTGTGCCAAATTGAATTCATTTGAGTGGGTTTACGTTTGAAATGTATTCCTGCAATAAATCCTGTAACGCTTGTCGCACAGCATTGCATTCAGCAATGATTCTTTCCCTTCGATCATCTCTAGTTGAAGAGGAATCTGCCATTAAAGCAGCACCACTTATGATAGACTCTAGCTGTTCCTCAAGAGTAGGCCGCATAGACTTTTCATTAAAATCCATCGGACTCATCAGAATATTTTTCTAAATAAAGATAAATTTTCCCTGATTAGTTGGTAGGCCTAAAATCTTAAAATTAACTCTTCAAGATGAAGCATACATCTAGATCATTCAAAGCTGCAGCCAACTCTCCCGGTCCATAGTCTGCGTGTTCCTGGGCTCCGTTGTGGGATTTTCCTCGAGCAATATCCGAAATGGTGTTGACGGCTTCACAAACTTGTCTAAGAACAAAATCCCTATTTGCTTTTGCAGCCGCCAACTCTGGATGCCTCAGGTACACCTTAGAAGCTGTCATTAGCATTGTAGAGTGTTTCTTCAAAAGTGCTCTTGCAGCGGCAAGGTCATCCCTTAACTGAGGATCTCTCAGTTCCTGTTGTCTTCTGGCAGCTTCCCTCAACAAATCATTAGCGTTCTTCCCAAACGTTTTAAGATTATCTAATAACTCTGCTTGGTTTGATGCGTTTTTTAGTCTCTCCAGATCGTCTTCAACCACGCGGAGACTACGAAGTAGTAAGTGCACATCTACCATATCCGCCAAAATCAGTAGACGGGTCACTGCGGAGAGCAGGGCACGGGCTGCACGAACCATATTGCCTCTTTTCTGGGATGAGCAAGGGTCGTCCGCAAATTCCCGAGAGGTTGACGTCATTACCTCTCCCGTGGTACGAACGTCCTCCACGGCAGCCAACATGTCTTCTTTAATTTCATGATTTTCGTTGGCGATTTGCTCCCCATTTTTGATAAAGTTCTCTGTTGCTTTCTCGACAAGCGCAACAAGAACGTGTGCACGCTTCGACCGACCCTTTTTGCGGGATGCGTCTGTGTTTACTAGCGTTGTGACCTTTTTTCAAGAAAGAAAGTCAAACCAAAATTTATTTAGCATATCGCACTTATCGCAGGAAATGAGGTAGTGAAATGTAAAATGAAAAATTTTAAGCCTACTACAGCTGCTGCTTTATGAATGCTTTAAGTTAATTCGGTCTTGGCATATTCGATCCGACAAACAATCATGAAATTAGGATCCCCTATAATTACGCAAATTATTTCTCGTGCGGTTTGGTTAAAATGATTTTTATATGCGTTCGAAGGAAAACTAATTTCGGTTACGACTGCGGAGCAGAAGGAAATTATTTTTCACGCCTCATGAATTTCCCAACTCGGTGTCAGCATTGATGAATACTACGTGCAGAAAAAAATTTCTGAACATCTACACCACTGTCAGCATAGCCATCACATTAAAGTTTAAATGTAAAGCAGGAAAGGAAACCTGAGAATATTCAGATAATGAGATTTTAATGCTGAAATATACCTATGTGGTTACTCGATTCTTTACTCCTGTGTGTGAAATACTGACAGGGCTCATGAAAAATGACAATGACATGATATCTTTTATGGTCAGGATAAAATAATGCTTTGCATAGGTCGTTCAAACGATGTTTTTAAAAAAGTGCACGCTTTTGCTTGTATAAAGGAAATTTCTTGCGTATCAAATTGATTTTTTTTTGTCATAAACTTATCATTTTATGCATTAAGAAGTAACAACAAACATCCTGTTTTAATCATTTCATTTTTTGATATTCTCACTAAAGTTGAGTCAATCTTATCTTATCCAATATGCTAAATCATGATAATTCTTAATAAATTAACTTAAGCTTCCGTTGGGAGAGCAAACAAAAATAGGGACTTCTTTCATAAAATCTAGTTGCCGGTTGCTTTTTCGATAAGATGAAAAATGTAAGGTACATATTTATATAGTATCTTTTTAAAATTAGAAATTATTACCTTCATGACAAGTGGCTGCAACGCCATTTCCACGGAGCGAG
>JAANSQ010002387.1:0-12107 GCA_036850885.1 Lepidocyrtinus dapeste | reverse complement strand
AATGCATACAGCTTATGAGATGAGATGCCTTCATCAACAAAGCTTTTGTGGATTAAGTGGAAAATTTCAACGCATCATAAAGCTAGAAAGAAGTTTAAACAGTAGTTCGGCTAGATTGCTAATTTAAATGTGTGCATGATTCAAACAATAAAAAGTCAAACTTTTGTAGACCATAAAGCTCAACTGGGAAAGAAATTGTTCAAAGTAAATTTACTTTACTGACGCCATAATATCCGCTAGGCTCACGTATATTTGCATCTAGTCTTTCCACTTTATTGGGAGTACCAGCATGTGCAATGAATTTTTTTCTTTAAGTGAATTACTATGTTTGTGACATAACGCAGGATGCTAAAAAAATAGATGTGCTGCAACGCAGTACAACTCGCAAAACTCAACAATGATATACCAAAATCTACATCCAATGCTTACCTCTTCATTGCGTAGCACTTTTATTGTTTTACTTTTTGTACAAGATTGGTTATATAGTTAAAAGGGCAGTTTACTTAATGAGCTTTGTTGCACATTGCAAAAAAAACAGGATTTTGCAGTTGTTTGGCTTTATGCCTCGCATAGGTGTTATTATAATTGCTGTCCATTTCCATCATTTTTTAAATGAATTTTCTTGAAACGCGGTCATAGAGAATCTTATTGTAGGTCTTGTTGGCTGCGATCTTGGCCGAAGGCATTTTGACCATGTGAACCATTTATATAGCTAGAGAAACATAACAGAAAATGATCACATGAAAATTAGTTAAAGAACACTTAGAAAGTGCAACAGTATGTTGTTATTTTCGGTGGAGTTTTCCGCGCTCTGACCTAATCCTTTAATTTTACCACGGGAAGATTGTAAAATTATGTTTGCATAAAACATCTTTGGGAGGAAGATACATAGGTGAATTCAGTCTAGAATGTTTTTCTCTTTCCTAAGGCGATCGGAGCGACAACAATTCCAGATTTGTCGTCACTAAGTTGACGGCTAAAAATTGGAATTTGTGTCATGATATATCATCGAAACTTACACGTTTTCAACCCTGCCTATATAACTTGAAGTCTTTGTATTTGTTATTGTGAAATTTTGTGAACAAGTGACTAACTTTGTAGGAAATGTTGCGAGAGGAATTTTCGCAATGATTTTCTTGAGCTACTACAGTAGCCTAGCCAATAAATTGTCAGATTTTTCTGAAGAAATACACAACATCTTGTTTTTTGGAATTCAATCCTAAAGTTTGCTAATAAAAAAACAAAAGAGAACCTGCGTCTCCATAATAAAGTGCTCTAAGCTTGTCGTTTTTAGACTGCTGGCAAGCGTGCACAAAGCTCTATTTCCTAACTTCCTTTTTGGATGGAGATTCTCCGTCAAATAAATGTTTGTAACAGTCTCTTTTCCCACAAGAGCAAGGAATCAGGGCAAAACGAACACAATAATAAATGGAAGACGTGAAGAAACAACTCATCGATGAAAATGAGGAAAATCTTGGCCCGGGCAAGAAAATGGGATTGTCTAGCATCAAACAAGAATTTGCCCTAAATTCTGTCCTGCGGAACAAGAATGTTCCATGGTGTTTAAACCCTTATTGGATTGTCTAGTGCTCCAACATAAATGAGTGATTCGTGGGAGGAAAGATGTTGGGAAATTGGAATGGTGCTACTAGCAGCCTCAGGATATGAAAGAATAAAATGTCTGGAAAGTTTCTCAGTTATCTGGAGAAAGTGAATCTGTTACGGTTACGGTACCTGAAAAATAAATGATCGTGGAGGACTTGCTGTCCTAAACTGGCAGTCTTTCTCTATTACTGACGCGAGTGCAGTACTTGGGACTGGATGAAGGATTTAGGGTGGCCTATAAACTGAAACTCGCTCAGTTTTGGCGAGAGTGAGATGTATGGTTTGTGGGTTCATAAAAGCAGAATTTTATGATGTGTTAGGTACTCTTCTCACCACAACAGTCTTCCCACGCAGTAATATGTACGCTCTATAAATATATATTTTCTATAAAAACCCGAGTCTGAAGATTTGTTCCCAGCTATAGTTTACTAGATGATGAAACAAAAAGGGTTCATTTTTTCCAACAATGAAATGGATATTTGAGACTGGGAGTGGGTAGGAAATTGGTAGAAATGGGATTTCGATGTGTGTGTCACAGCGATCGTGACTAGGAATAAGATAAAGTTTTTTTTTGAGCTTCTCAGTCTAAGCAAAAAGGTTTTAGGCGGAGTATGAATTTTGTATGAAAATACAGTGCTATTCATTTCGCAAAAATTATATGCTTTAAAAAATTCAGTACTGAATGGAAAATACGTGTCGTACAAGTCCTATAGCCTTGCTAAGCTGAGCGCAAATTTCCAGCAATATTTTGAGAAGATATTCATAAAGCGATGAATAATGTTGTTTAAAAAACGTTTCTCTGAAAATCTGGGATAATCAGGTATCTAGATGGCCCAAAGTAAAAGGAAAATTGCTTCAGGATTTTCAAGTCGTTCTACTGTCACTGTCAGAATGTCACTTTACTGGAAGGTTTGCTAATGTCAATCGCTGAAAAGGACTTGTTCAATTTAATTTTTGGATTTTACGCTTCACATGTTTCTTTGAACCTGAAATGATGAAAAGACTTGTAAAGATTGTGAAACTAAAGGAGTTTGAAAATTTTGAGCGACACTGCTTTGGGGAAACGTGTGATGTTTTTTATGGATGTACAATATAACGAGATAGGAAATTAACGAACCACGAGTTTGAAAATTTACGCTTTTACTTCCTAATCTAATGAAAATATGAAACACTACGTGATAGAAAGATAAAAGTGACAACAATAACAGGTAACTGACGGATACATAAGTTATTTGACGAGAAAGCGTCTCAGCCAAATCCAAATATTAAAATAAGAACATTGCCACCAAACTCTGAAAAGATTTTTTTGTTGCGTTGGAGACGTCTTCACGTAGCAGGAGCTTAATGAAACTTGACAACAATAACATGTAACTGACGGATACATAAGTTATTTGACGAGAAAGCGTCTCGGCCAAATCCAAATATTAAAACAAGAACATTGCCACCAAACTCTGAAAAGATTTTTTTTTGTTGCGTTGGAGACGTCTTCACGTAGCAGGAGCTTAATGAAACCTGTCACACATTTCCATATATCACAAGACTCAAAAATTAGTGAATGTATGAACTCAACTCACGCCTCAAGGAAGAGTGTTTTTGTTGTACGAGGATAAAATAAAACAAAAAAGTTTTTTTTACAACATTAAATAGTCCTTCCATGTGCATGCCTGAGAAACAAATGTGGGGAAGAGAATGGAATGTAAAGAAATTTTTTGCGAATGACTGGTGAAAGTGCTATAAGTTATGTCTCCCTCAAACTGAGAACTACATGTTCCCCTATTTTATAGCTTATCCTTCATTTTTTAGGTTGGGAATACGAGAGAGTTGTGAAAGTGAATTTTTTGTTGGCTCTGTGTGACGTGTGGTTTTGTATTTATGAGATACACCCTTACGTCATGGAGGAAAGAGGCAAGACACGCTGCACGAGATATGCATGAATATTATTATTATCTTCTCGAGCTTTTTGTTCTCTTGGTTATAGTGATTGTTGACACATTTTTGATCTGACGGTTTTTCCTCGAGGAAATATCGTCCTTGTCATTAAAACTGGGCGTGAAAACTGAATCACTAAATGATATGGTGAGAACGGGATGATAAAGCATGCTCGTCAAAGAACGATATTGTCTGCTCTGTTTTTCAAACCAAACTCTAGCTCTGTTTGGATGCCTTCCCTACCTGTTTCAGCAAAAAGAAACCTAGAAAGGACTATAAAAATGGATCGATTTGTTCTCTGCGGAGGTGTTAAAAAGAATAAAGTCGTTTTTCAAAGATTGTTTCCGAAGATTATGTCTGAAAATAATGATGCATGAAAAATGAGCGGTTATTGTGTAAAAAAATATCCACCGGTTTTGTAGAACTACTGTTTAGCCAACTCCCTAACTGTTACATTTAAACCAGCAGAGTCTGTAAAAAAAATGTAGAGAAAACGAACTGAAGGATATATCTCGGTAGCTGATATAAATCTTTGTATTGAATGGAAATATGGGTTCGACAACACCATGAAATCTTAGACTAGAATAACTAAATCGATCAGCCAGCCGAAAGAGGATTGCCCCTTAAATTATGAAGTCATCTCTTGATATGAATTCTTATATATTTATTACATAAAAGCTCACTAATAAATTTCAAGACTACGTGATTATGAGTGAACTATATGTAGCAAACAGTTTTCGTCACAAATGCTCCGAATCAAATTTTAATCCACAAATTGTAATAAGCTTATTTTTTTGGCAGCGAAAAACTTTTTTGGTCAGTAGTAGAGAACCTGTAACGTGATGAAGAAAAATCTCGTTATTTGCAATACTAAACATCTGAAGGCTCAGTGATAGTAATGAAACTCCATAATAGTATTTTTGACCGAATGCCCTTTACTTTTCAAAAACCGCCGTGCCTTTAATAAGGCTTTCGAAACGTAGGTAAATTCATCGCACACTCACAAAAAAAATCTTTTATGGAAAGGAGCGGCTTATGCATGTTATTATGCTGCCACTTTAAAATAATATGGCATTGTGATTGCAGAACTTAAAAAGATTTAGGTTTGCTGGTGGTTGGCTACTTATCCTATGAGATACAGGGAGGAGCAGATCTGCATTCACAATCAACTACCCTTTAATTTCTGTATTGTCGAAAGAATCACATAAGTCACTGTACAACTTGTTTTTATTGTGTTATCAGTGAACATTATAATATCCTTCCACTTCACCAGTGTAACTACATTCCTTTGACTACAGATATTTTTCACCTTTTAAAAATGAGCGGTTGCATCATTATCATATTTGTCGTTTCATCAATGCCTACTTAGGAGAGAAAAAAATGATCAAAACTACATCACCAAATAACATGGCAATATTTTCGCTTCTGATCCGTATGGTGTGTTATTATGAGCCAAGAAGAAGATATAAATATTGCCCAGCCCTTCTCTTAACTGCAACAATGCCATTGAAGAAAAATACTCTTTTGAATTTCTTTTGTGGATATATGAATGGACACATTAGCCTCATCAAAAGGGAGTAACAACAACTGAACAAAACGAACAAAATGAGTTTGGTGTCCATTAATATGCCACACTACCTTCATGATCAATAGTTCAACACGACAGTTTTGTCTGAAAAGGACAAATCGTTATCGCGTAGTACATTTTGGAGTTTATTACCCATCAGCAGAAGGAAACTCGTAAGATACGAGGAGATTTGTATTAAACTAACTATTTTTTCATACCGGTCACAGCCCAACAATCATTACTATTATTACAACTGTACCATTGTCTTCAATTCAAACAATGCTAAGGTGTAATATTTTAAGAGTGAAAAAAGCATCATATTTTCTGTATCAGACGGAAGATCTTGATACATATTTTACACTTAAGTGTATGCAATAAGGAAAAATGGATGCATCAGATGAATTTAGATTTATCAGTACTGCTACAAACGGTGGCGGCAGTGCGTCATCATCGTCCACGAAAAAATCAAGACGGTCTGCAGATGGTAGCAGTCATGATGTCGCATCCGCATCGAACAGTCTAAGGACAGTGCCAGTTTGCGTGTATAATGAAAATCGAAGTTTTAAGCTGCGATTTTTCTGGGACAAGGCTTTCAAACTGTTTCATTCTCATCGGCCTGTGTACAGAGCTGTATCCGGAATAAATTATCAAGATTGCGGAACGATAGGAAGTTGCAACACTACCGCAACCCTAGAGAACTCCTCACCCCGTGCGGGCGTAACTGGCTTAGTGAAAGTAAGAAGTCAGAGTCACAACCAACTTAATAGAATATCACCAGGGAATGAGTTTGGTCCTAGAGGTAATGGTGGTCACCGAGTTTTAGGATCGTCGTCAGCATCTGCTACAACATCTAGAATTGTAGCAACTATCACAAGTGGTTCAAGTCTAGCCTTAAAAAGACCCAACAATGGTGGCATATTTATGAATGGACAAGAGTTGTACAATAACATTGATGATCAAAAAGTGAATGGTCATGGTGCCCCATCGTCATCAGCATCGTTATTAACAGCAGGAGCATCCCAGCCCTTATCGACGACTACGGAAGAACAAGAGTTTATACCAGTTGCTGTACCACGGAGGAAAAATAGAGCTTTCGGCTTCAATAGCGGTGAAGGTTATGATAATGATAGTGTAAAGAGTACGAGCGAATCTGTTTCAAAATGTTCCTCCACTATTTCTACATCAACGACCATAACGGGTAAAAAGCATAGTAATAACAGGCAAAACAACAGCAAGAGCACTAGTCAGTCTTTTCAAACTCCGAAGCCTAGACCAGTTAGTAGAAGTATTTCCGCGGGTGAAAAACCTCAGCAGGGTGATGATGGGGATGTCAGTTACAACAACAACGACGAGTCTTCTATCTTTTATTACTACCAGCCTACCCACAACAATCAAAATCTTGACAACGTTGCCAGTATACATGTGAACAATAATGCGACTAGAGACAAGAACTCTCAAGGTAATTTTCTTTATGAAGCAACAACAGCAGCAACGGGTACAAATTCTCATAGTATTATACTTCCTCATTCAACTAAAAATGCAAGAAGAGCAACTCACAACAATAACAAAAGTCATGTTATTCTTCGCCCTCATCGCCATCATTCCACCGTATCCGCCACGCTATCAACTACTCCGTCCTCAGCAGAAGCTGTGCCACCAACACCTGTTCAATTGAGACGAACTCAAAGCACGAAAAGTCATCATTCTACGACTACTAATGGACTAAACTGTAATTTTAGAGGTAAGCGTAGTGACAAGGTTTTGCCCTTATCACGGAGCAGTTCTAAAAGAAACGTTCCGAGTCCCACTTGTTCAGCTTACGAAAGTTGGAAGTCTTCTGCCGGGCCGGTCCAACAGAAAAGATATGACAGTGAAGGAGTGTCAAACTGTGTACTTAATGGTATTGGAAGTGCTTGTGGTGCTGTAGTTGGTTCACGTTGTCCTTGTCATTCATCTCATTTTTACGAGTCATCCCCAGAAACAAGAAGGGGGTGTTGTGACTATTGCAACTGTGAAGGAAGCTGTCAAGAAGAAGACGAGATAAATAGAGGGGCACTCGAAGACGTGGTTGGTAACGATTCTGGACTAGACACATGGAAAAAAAGCTCGTCCACTAATGAAACACCTAGAACTAGTTGTGATGGAAATGGAGCAATGAAATCTTGCTCTGCGGGTGGAGAAGAGGCGGGCATCGTGTGTACAATATCCCAAAAAAATCCGAGTCAAAGTTTGCCTATTGAAAATCAAGAGGAACACATTAGTGACGACGAGGAGGATTACGCTATTGTTGCTTCTGAAGGCGAAGAGGAAACTTCAGTCGGGATGAGTAGAAGGTGTGGCTGTGCGGCAGTGGTTGATGATAAAAATACGATGATTGAAAATGGTAGTGTCATGTATGACTCGTTGGATGACACATATTCTGTAGCCTCCGCAAATGGAAATACTACCGTTGTTTTGATAAATGGGTGTTGCGAGTCGGACCATTGTCAAAATGCTACGTTATCTGACACTTTTAATTTCAGCGATTATGACGTCGAATGCATGAGTGAAATTGATTTGAATAGTGAGTCCGGTTCAGTTGTTGAGTCTACAGGCAACACCCACCATATTCATATTCCCATAAGTAATTCTTGTGTACATGGTGAAAGTTGCAGTGGGAGTGGGGATTGTGCCCCTGGTGATATCTCCGGTATGAAATACATTATTTGTCATTCCACTTCTGAAAATGAATTGGACAGCTTAGATCTGACAATGTTCGAAGCGAGGCGTGCTGCAGCATCAACTTCCCCAGCTGCTATTGATGGGGAAAGTTGCATCAAACTTTTACATAGCGTTGGCTCACTCCCATCTGCCAATAGGAACAATAATCATGATCAAAATTATAAAGCATTTACTGGAGAAAGCAATCTAAACTCTAGTATGTGTCCTGAAACTGCGGGAAACGCTGCTGCCTCTTGTTCTACAATACAGACACCCACATCATTATCATCATCTTCTGGCTTAACAATAGCTGGGGCAAGTCGTACGGAAGAAGATGGCTCTTCACAACTACTTTTATTTGTTCAAAAGTATGGGACAAACAAAAGCACCGCTAGTTCAACCACTACAAATACCAACTCCACTCTTAGCAGCAACCAAAGTAAAAAGAATGGAGATCACAAGGAAGAAATGTATTCAAACTGGAGCGATGCCGGGAGCGAATTCGAGTTTCTAGGACCGTCCACCGCTACTTTTGGCATGGCAGCCACTGGCTTAAGTAAAACACTCTGAAAAATTTTATAAGCACCCTCAATATTAATGAATGCGTAGAAAGACGCATTAATATTATTATAGTAGCGCACAATAGGTAGGCTACACAGCACTCGTATTAAGAGCCATAAAATTTGAAAAGTGATTTTACTCTCGCAAAATAGAAATTATGTGTTTACGCTTAAAGAGCATACAATTCGATTGTTAGTCTATTTAAAGTTGAAAAGATAGAATAATGTATTCCGCTCCTAAAAAGGTTTGCCGTTTACGTATTCAGCAAAGGGAAAGTTCCATCGGAATTTCCTCTTAGAATGCCCATTTTTTCCGCATAAAATTCCACTAACCCTGTCTGACCGACTACTTTGGTATGCATAAATTTTACTAAACCGCATTATCTCTCATCCTCACGTACTTTAGTACAGAAAAGAAAACGGTGACGTGTAAAAGTTTTTAGTTCAATGGTACTCAAAGCCTCGAGTTGTTAAAACGCTCATTACGAGTAGTACTCATAATGGCTTCACTACTTTCCTGGGATGAGTACAGAGAATATTTTGTTGGCGTGAATAAAGTCATTATTTGGATTATTGAATATTTCTTAAAAAGGAGATAGCAATTTGTTTTCTCTGCACCGCACAAATCTAGTTCACAGAGAGACTGACGGCGGTCGTTATGGCCACCCTTTATCTGGCTTCGGCACGTTACGCAGCTAAATAATAGCTCTTTTCAAAACGATCCCATTGGGGAAAATACTTTTGTACTCCTCTCGTATTTGTAAATTTGTGCAGTCTTCCATTACCTAAAAAACTTCTTTTCATCTATAACTAGTGTATACGCTGGAATCCCATTTTCACTAACTAACCCGGAGAAATTAAATCTGCATACTATAATCCTGCCTTTATTTGCTTCAACAGAAAGAGTTTGTGGAGCATTGAGCTTTTAACAAATGTATAGAAAAGGAGGGCTCAATGGGGTAGTCAAATTCAGGGTACTGTGAACATAATTGCGTTCTCGAAAACTATAGTGTCTCTTGATGGTTTATGCATAATTATCATTTCAAAGAGCCATTTTGAGCATTAACCTTGCTTACATGTTTATCACTTAGTCTCTCAGAAAGTTTCTGTATAAACGGGTTAAAATGAACGGATAAGCGTTTTTAGGTAGTTGCTTTATAGCCTTTTATTTCAGCGAAAAACATGTTCTGTGGTCGTACTACCTCTTTAATATTTGAGAAGATGATGCTGATGAGGCGGGGGTATATAGCAATAAAGTCAGGGTAATTTGTTCAAGGCTTCAACATGTAAGGCTTTTCAAGCATACAATGTATGTACATTCCTTAAACATTATGCAAACTACTACGTAGATTTACAGTTTACATTAGATTAAATTGATTTCCTCGTCGTATCTTCATTTGTGGCCCATCATTTTTCCATTTAAATTCTTTAGAGCTTAATGCTAATTACAGCTTGACAATTGGTAGAATTCGATGGGGCATATTAGGTTAAATGCATTTTAGGCTTTTTGGAAGATGGCTCGATGAGATGTTGAAATAGACTGGTATGTTGTAGGGGGACAAACGCCAACAACAATTAGTTATCATTCCTTTCGCTCTTGGTAAAGGTAATTGTATACATACATACATTACATAATTGGAAATATCCATAATGTGCCCCATTAGTGAAACTATTGACTTTCCTAAAATGTATCCTTCGTTGTTGCAGTCATTAAGAAGTGACGAGTATACTTTTATGCCCAGCTTTGTAAAAGGAACAAGCTAAATTAAGAAAGTCATTTGGATTGTATATGTTTACAAAAGGATCAGTTAGAAGCGTTTATGGTTGAAAATGGAACTTTTAAGTAAGCCAGTCATTGACCATATTTTCGTGGCAATCACTTGCAGTAATAGATACTATAGATATGTAGCTTGCAGGAATTTGCTGATTGCAAATATTATAAATTGTAATACAGCACAAGCACAAGGTTCTTGAAATCCACAACTACGATGTTGCTCTTAACTATTTTTTGTGTCATACATTAGATTTCCATAGTATCAACATATCATCTTTAAATTTTAAAAGCCCTTTTAGGTAGGGAGTACATATTTGCGAGCTCAACGAAACGCGTCATGCAAACAGTAACAGTTTGAGCTAAACTCCGTTAGTCCTATCACAGGTGTGTATGGGACGAGGAAAGCCTGAATAAAATGTTTAACAATACTATCGTGATGCACTTGAAACCTTAAATCTTTAAGATGCGGAAAAGGGCAGTTTTTCAATACATGTTGCTTCATTTCATTACCCAAAAATTAAGAGATGCGTGACATAATGATAGGATATGAAGGACCATTTTCATGATACCTTGATGGTCATTGTGTTTGAAATGGTGTGCATGATTTAATCGTTGAAGCTTTAGTACCTCGTCGAAACAGTTAAGGAGCAAAAAGTCAACCAGACCTTATTTCAAAT
The DNA here is from genome assembly GCA_036850885.1 of Lepidocyrtinus dapeste. Taxonomy (NCBI): domain Eukaryota; kingdom Metazoa; phylum Arthropoda; class Collembola; order Entomobryomorpha; family Entomobryidae; genus Lepidocyrtinus; species Lepidocyrtinus dapeste. The sequence continues at coordinate 1,295 of JAANSQ010002387.1, read as the reverse complement.
TGCCAAAGAAGTGATGCATGAATCAAAATTTTCTCCAATTTTTTTGGCAACATGCCCACATTATCTGATGCAGGACCGGAGACTAAGTTTCATAATGAAAGAAATCCTTCTTATTAGGTTTTAACAAAAAAGCTTCAATGAAAATACAAGAATCTATAGAAAACCTAGTCGATATTGTGGACGAATTAAAGATCACCTTATCACTTGAAATATATGCATGATTGGGTTTATATAAAATATTTAAACCAAGGTCAGATATAAAATTCATAACTAGTTTCAAATGGCTTTGCTTTAGGATGAACCCATTTTTTATTGTGAAATTCTGAAAGACTAGTTTGCTCTGTCCATTTTATAAATGGAAGAAATTTTTAATAAATATTCTTAAACTAAAAGAGGCATCCTTGCACCCTTTTTTATGGGACTTACTCCATTGCCAAATAAATTAGCTAGTTCATTATAGTGATTCGTGATGAGAGCCTAAACGGTGATTGTAAGGCTGCCTTGTACTCTATATGAACATATATTTTCTTGCTATTTCAAGCATATTGAATATAAATCTTTAACTATCTTCACTAGCAACGTCGTAGTTAAAGTAAAATTAAATAAAATGGCTTATTAAAAGTCTCATGGTCACTACCTGATTAGATAGAAGTGCATAAATAGGGTAAACCAACAAAGCTAGAATGTTATATAATGTCATATAATATCAGTGACGATCAAAGACTTAAAAAATACACTCATAGAGTAAATTTTTGACTCGTTATTTATTACGTAACAAACATGGGTTTTGACATTGTTAAAGTGAATGTCAGGTAAAGTTACATTCTTGAGCAAATTCAGAAAAGCTTTAGGTATCATTCCTGTAATTTGTTTTTGGAAGGATACTAGCCTGCTCAAATTACACGTAATTTTTTTCGATAAATTTGTAATTCTGTAACAATAATTCGAACAGAGCGAATTAGAGCTTATTTAATGAAAGAGTATCTCTCAAAATTGCTCTTTCCTATTACGTGACCATTTTTTGTAATCAGATCAAGTTTCAAAATTGCATTCAAGTCTCCAAAATAGCAGCAACTCATGCTCATGGAAAGGGTGAACTTTGCTGAGATACTTTGTTTCATGGTCAATTTTATAGTAACATCATCACATCACCTAATAATTTACAGCAAAATTATACGGGTTTCTCCTATCTGATGCTCGTCGAACATGAACATCTTTAATTTACTACGAGATGACGATACCATACGGGTGTGTACTGTAAACTTTGCAAATTACTTATGCAGGATTTTCTGATG
>JAANSQ010002385.1:0-12116 GCA_036850885.1 Lepidocyrtinus dapeste | reverse complement strand
ATATTTTCATTTAACAACTTCTGTGGTAAATTTTTGGCTATTATATTTAACTTTAAGTAGTACTTTGCATCTAGTGCCGGTGATTTTGTAAAGCTGTAAATTTTGGTTGGATTTAAATTAAGCCTATAAAAGTATTGCTCATAAAATATCCGTTTACCGTATTTAGTTGAATTCGTGGGTTTTCCGATTGGCTTTTATCGTTCGATGGGGTTTAGCGGCATTTGAGTTCATTTTGTAGTTAAAGTTTCCTATTAATGAATAATTTATAAGTATGCTTTGAATTCATATTTCTACATTTTCTATCGTTTTTCACGGATCTTATGCATCTTTTGATCTTTCGGCAGGTTATTTACTAGTGTAAATGTTGGGTTTAACGTTTTGTTTGCAGTAATTTTTAGTATCCGCATTGTCATAAGGAATTTTTAAAGAATTTGTGATTAGTTTATCTGTTACACTTTTGCAATTATTGGCTTTAGCTATTGCACCTAACTGTACCTTCCCTTTTACTCCTGTCTCACCACTTTTGCGGGGCATGGGAGCTGAACAAATTTGATTTTTTTATTTTGTTTATTGCAATAAAAATGTTTTGCTGTAAATCTTTTTTGTAAAAAAAACTGATAGGACATCTTATGTTTAGTAAAAACTATTCTGAATGAATGAGAATTTTTTATTTATCAACAGACTTTAAAAATGGCTGGAGGTGACGAAGTAGCAGAATTGAAAGGACTTTCCAAACATTTTAATTCAGTCACCACAAGAGGCAGAGCCAATGTAATCCTTCACATCAATAGTAGATTTTTCTTGACGTTATAATTAACTCTTTTAAAACATTATTACATGTTTCTTTTTTAAATTTTGCATTTAAAGGTTGCGAAAGCGACTTATGCGGTGGTTGGCGGTCTCATCTTAATAGCTATGTTGAAACCCAAAAAGAAGGCGGACCCAGCAAAGAAGTAGATTTGTTTATTGAGGAATGTAGTTTACAACGCCATATTTAAAATAGATGAGCCTGACACCGACACCGCACGTCAATCAACTTCATCTAATTTTTTTGCATCCTTACAAAGCATTCTACAATCCATAATAATAAAAAATATTCTTGTAGTCACTTCGAGCCTGTTATAAAAATTACTAGAATATAATTTTATCAATTAAATGTCGCGTTTATAGTTTAATCCGTTCTGTATTGGTTACGGTGTTGGATTTAGTCGACATGTGGGGATGAAAATAAATTTTAGATTAAGTTAAGATTTAACGATTTTCTTCTTTTGAATCTTTTAGTACATGTATCATGTTTTTCACAATTTTGGCTTGCCATTAAGTTATACCTGCCATACGGGTCTGCATGTAAGTAATCTTAATTGAAAACAAATTTCGAGTCGATCGCCAGATTGGTTTAAAATTAATAAGAGTTAGACTATAACACAGTACTACATATGTTGGGTTAGATAAGTATTACAAGGATATACATTACTGCATATATGTAAATACAAAATTCATAATATTCATAAGCCGTTCTGTGCATTCAATATAAGTGGGTATGGTAATAGCAGGTTGATTTTTCTGCTGCTAGTTTACTCTTATCTCTTGAACCTTGAACTTCATCGTCCGCTGTAGCCTATCCAACTTGTCATTCATTCTATCATATTTTATATTAACATACTGAAGTTTTAGTTGGCGATTGCTGTTTGGAGGAAACTTTAAAGAAATTAATCAATTTAAAAATAATTCGTTGTTTTATTCAACTTTTAAAGTTTACAGTATCAAAATGCGTATCGTTCAGTACATCGTTAAGTCGGATCTGGAACAAAGACCACGTGTCGGCCTTCGTGTTGGAGACTGCATAACCGAAGTAGGAAGTAATGGCTCCGCACCAGTAACTCTGCGAGAGCTACTGAGCTTTCATCCAAGCTTCTTGTCAGACTTAGGAAATTTAGGTGTTGTAGTCAAGATGGAGGAAGTCCATTTACTCCCCCCGATTTCTGGCAGTGACAAGGTTGTTTGCGTCGGGATGAATTATAAAGACCATTGTGAAGAACAAGGTTGTGCTGTACCTAAAGAACCAATATTCTTTAGCAAATTCGCTAGCTGTTTGATTGGCCCCTATGACCCTATTCCGTACCCGGAGATGACTAAGGAGCTTGACTTTGAAGTAGAATTGGCAGTAGTTATTTCCAAGAAGGGGAAAGATATTCCCCAAAGCGAAGCGTATGAATACATATTGGGCTATACTGTGGCTCATGACGTGAGCGCTAGGGACTGGCAGCTGAAAATGAATGGTGGTCAGTGGCTTATTGGAAAAGCTATGGATGGTTTTGCACCAATAGGTCCAGAAATAGTGACTACTGACGAGATAACAGATCCCCACGCTTTAAAAATCTCGTGCAAGGTTAACGGAGAGGTGAAACAAGATAGTAACACGAGTCAGATTATTCATCGTGTAGATGCTATTGTAGCCACTTTGTCCAAGTAAGTCGAGCCGTGAAAGGCAAATTATTTTAAAACTTTAATCGTAATTAATAACCAATAATCTAAATTTATTATGGCGCTCGTAAATTTTTTTAGGTTCGTCACTCTCCTGCCTGGAGACATTATTCTGACTGGAACTCCGCCCGGTGTTGGAGTTTTCGCCAATCCCCCATTATTCTTGAAGGTAATGCTTGATTTAAATATTTAATGGATTCATTTTCCTTTTTACTTCCTCGGTACATTTTATCGATTTGTTTGATTGGCAGAGAGGCGACATCGTTGAGTGTGAAATCGAAAATATCGGGAAAATAGTCAACAAGGTGGAGTGAAAAAGGAGGAACCGGTTGATACCCACTACATAGTTGGGATATTATCCTTGAAATCTTTTGCAGAACTAAAATTGTGTCGTATTTTAATTACGGATTGTTTTAACTATTATAAAATTCTCTAAAATGTACTAGAAATTTTTACTCTCTAGCGGTAGAATCTGAAGAACTATTATAAAAACGAATTCCAAATTCACATGCTAATTTAATTTAAATTGCATACAATGATCATAACAGGTTTGCTTTTGTGCGTATTTTATTTATTAAAAATTGCTTTATTTAAGAACACTGATTAATTTGTGTAAATTGTGAAGACCTTGTTACATGAAAAGCAGGTTGGAATTGAAACTCATCCTTCATGCTTCAAATACATTCATTCAGATAAACTTTGGTTCATTAGGTAGAAGGTGACGAAACCGTCGAACTACTTTTGTGATGTCCTACGGTCTTTAATGATGAATAGACTGCAAGCTCTTTACTTCCTAAATTTGCGAGTCCTACGCAATTTCCACTGTTGTTTAGAAACTTTCCTCCAACGAAATTCACATCTTCTATACGAATACTTGAATGTAGTTTAATCTGAAAAAGGAAAGGAGCCTGCAATGATTTTACTGCCCATAACCTTGTTATGATACATAAACCTATTTGAGCAATCTGTCCTCTCGATCATTGTATTTTGTTTGATGTAAAGTACATGTTGTTTGATGAGAATTAAATTAAATTACATACTGGAGATCTCTGTTCGCCCTTTTGTCTCCTCCTTAAAGACCATATTCTTGCTTCATCGTCTTCCGCGATAGTGAGTAGAAGACCCGCTCCTACACACAAGTCCATGCTTGATATCCAACGGGAATGTGCAAAAACCTGAGCAGACAGTACCCTCTGAATTAGGTTGAATAATCGGATAATTCCCGATCCATATGATGCGATTGCATAAGGGTACCATAAAATAAGGCCTGTGACGGTTTCTGGTTTGCTTTTATATAGAAAATACAAAATAATAAATTCCCGATTGTCTTTTCAACTAAAATGTGTATTTGCTTCTTTAATTTATTGTATTTCAACCTCAAAACATAATCTGCCGACTTGATTGGCTGTTTAACCCCACCCTCTTCTTGAAAACCAGTCCAGACACTAAGCGATCCAGACGAGATTCCCACAACCAACAGGCCATTCTTTTTAGCACAAAGTTCTGCAATAGGTTCGGAGCAAATTTTCATAGACTTTTGTAGTTGGATTGAAGGCGACCCGTTGTTACAATTGCCTCCTTTTCCTTTAAGCTCACAGGTGAAGATAAGCACATGACCTCGATCATTCCCCAAAAGAATATTCTCTTTTGTAGAAGCCACCGTCCTTGAACATTTTGTCAGGTCCATAGGGTCAACGTTTCCACTTTGGTTGTTGTCATACTCAAACTTGAGAAGTTGCTTTGTGCCGATCTCATTGAAAAAGTAGGCGGCCAAGTTGGTACATAAAACGAGAACTTTTTGGTACAAAAGATCGCTTCCATTTATTTGTGTAGGAAGAATAGATACCCACTTTGCACGAAAGATCATGCACCGGTTCAGTAAAGAGCTAGGAAGCTGAATTGATTGGACAGGTTTTGTGCAAAACTCTTGGTTCAGATCAGTGAGCACCTCATGAATAGAGAAAGTGTCGAGGTGAGCCGCGCCTACTAAGGCTTTTGAAGAGGAGCTTTCACTACTGTTGCTGTTACTACAGCTTGGCTCATCACTTTTCTTTATTTTTGCGATTTGAGAAGATGGCGCGATGTTCACAATGAGATTTTCGGGGACAGCCGTGACGCAATTCTCAATGGGAATCAAGCCCCAGTACGAATAACTTCCTGAGACACTCGAACGTCTTTTCTGCTCCGATGAACATTTGACAGCCCCACTTGTCGACATTTCCGCTGCTTTGCACTGTACTCAACTTTAGTGAGATTGTCGACACTTTCTTCGACCCTGGTTTTTTTGCTCTCAAGACTTTAAATTCATTTTTAGCTTTAAATAAAATTGCAACCGTTATACTATGTACTCTTCATGACACATGTTACGTGACTATTATATGTGCGTGATGCATATCAGTTTATGGAGGTGAAATAAGTTTGAAAGTAGGAATATATGCCTTCTCATTCATATTTCTCTGCATCACTTGAGCACATCTTGTTTTGTGCAAATGAATTGTCATGGAAACCTCCATTGTCGCTTTGCATTACGCTTCAATAATGTAATTCAATGCAGAGGATGGAATAACGCTAAACCGGGCTTCGAGACTCGAGTGGAGTAATATAAGGATTAAGCTATTGCTGTACTAGTGGTTTCTATTTTGTATTTTCCATCTTGAATCGCCCTCGAGACTAGCTTGCTTGAATCCTACCTGCTTAAACGCTCTTTGGTTATGAACCCTCTTAAAAACTCTTGCCATTTCATTGCAGACGAATTTTACTGAAGCTAAACCTAATCATAAGCAGCTAAGCTTTAGCTGGAGGAAACTTCAGCTGTCATATGTATCCATAGACTTTTTGCAGTTGAACCGTTTTTTCCTTACGTATATTTCGCAGCTTTGCAAATAGTACGCGGTTTATGACTTTTTTAGGGTAAAAGTCAATTATGAAAAACAAATTTCTTAGCCAATTATAGTTGTTTTTGTTTTTCAAGTTGGTGCATATTTTATTTTATATTTTGGTTTTGTATTTTCCTACTCTGCAACTTTAAACACTAGTTACGCAACATCAATGTTGTGTAAATAATATAAATGCTTACAAGTGTACAGCGTACAGTAATATTAAATGACAAAATGAATTTCTTGGTGTCCTTCACATATCATTGTCCAGAACCAGAGCTGTTTTTTATATTGTTACACGTGTTACCCAGTTTACCCTGGAGCTGTTTTGCTCAATACATTGCCCAGATGCTAACATGTTGCTTCACTATTATAGGTAAAACTTGTTATACGTAATTTTTAATTCCTCGGACTCAGAGTTCGTTGGGTTCCGATAAGGGTCAGACAATCCACGTAAGTTTAACATGCTAAATGGACGCGGTGAAAAAACGAAGCAAAGCTCTCGGAAAAGTATCTCTCATGTATATTCTGGTATAGCTTTCATGATATGTATTTAATTCTCGTTTTGCAAGATGTCTGATAAAATATGACATGAAAGTATGATGGGAAGCATAGAAAATAGAAACCAGTACATAGTTATGATAATGATGGATGTAGCGATCCCACTACCTAATTATGTTACGTAAGCACAAGGATTGGTTTTGAGTTAATTGTGTTATAGCTATAATAAACCTGGCCGGTTTATGGTTTTAGAATTAGATAAACAAAAAATCTCTCATGAAACGATGTGTATATCATGTCATATTGAATTTATCGTAGCGTTTTAACATCGTGAATTTCTTTGCCAAATCATATAAAAGCATTTCCAGCAATTACTGAACTGATGCTTTGCTCTTTCATGGTCACCTTCATATCATTATACTGTTATTACATGTCTAAAATGTAACCAAAGTCATGCTGTACATCATTACTTCTGTTAAAATTGGTACTTGCATGGTCAGTTAGTTTTAGAAAGACGAGGAGTTGTCACGGTGTACCAAGTGCAATTCTAAAACTGCGCTTAGAATAACAAATAAAGGCAGACGTCATGATAGGAAAGCCTGCAACAGAAGGATTCTTCCTTGTAGGATCATATTTCAATGCAGTTGCTCTGTCCTTATGTATTTTTATTGGCGCGTATTTCCTTCTTAGACGTAGCCCCAGGGTGAGATTCCATCTTGACGCTTTAGGAGGACCGAAACCTCTTCCCATCATTGGAAACGCGTTGGATTTTCTCCGACCGCATCATGGTTCACTACAAACATATTACTCGTGATTTAGAAAAATTTTTAGGCTACAGTTCGTCTAATTTAATATTTCTAAATTAATAGAGTACTTAGACTTGGTACAGGAGTGGCATCACAAATTCGGAAAAATATTTTCAGCCTGGGTTAGTAATTTCATTCCGTACGTTTTCATCAGTGACCCAAAAATTGTTGAGGTAAGTATTTACCGTTGAGTTTAGTATGTAAGCATATCGAGATTTTTTCAAGACGCATTCGAAGTCATATAAATTATATCATAAATTCTTCCCATTCAAAAGAAAATACTATCTACCACCACACACATCAACAAAGGAAAGTACGAGTATAGCTTACTTCATGACTGGCTGGGAACTGGATTACTTACTGCGAGTCGTAAGCAACATTTGTCACAGAAAAAAGAGACAAAGTCCAACTTGGTGTTCCTCATGGGTCGATGTTCTTTCTAACCTTCCCAACAGGAAACAAATGGGCCAGTAGGAGGAAAATGCTCACACCCAGTTTCCACTTTGTGATTTTAGAAGATTTCCTCCCAATTTTTAATGAGCAAGCTTCCATTCTTACAAAATGCTTGGAACAGGAAGAAAACACTGGAAAAACCTTTGACATATATCCATACATCACCAAGTGTACCTTGGATGTTATTTGCGGTAATAATACATTCCGGTAAATAATGCCATTGCATGCTTCCCAGTAACATAACATTGAGTTTGTTTTAATTATATTAATAGAAACGGCAATGGGAAAAAGGATCAATGCTCAGACAAGTGACTCAAATAAAAACTATATTGATGCAGTCAATGGGTAACTTATTAAAAATTGATACGCTTTGCTAAAACTCAGAATCTTATAATTTTTTGTTGCATTTGTAAAGCATGTGTGAACTGTTGCTGGAAAAATTGTTCAAGCCTTGGTATCGTATTCCCCTTTATTACAACTGTACTAATCTCTCCGGACTAGAGGCAAAGCATTTGGGAACACTCAAAAAGTTTACTGAATCTGTATAAAAATAATTTTTAACATATATGTATTTTTTCACACATTCATTCAAAATTTTTGACTCGGGTAAAATGAAACAAATTAATTTACACATTAATCAAAATAGGTAATTCAAGCCAAAAAGTCGGAGCGGAAAAAGGCAGGGAATGCATTTCTAACAAAGAATCACGCAGAAGAGGATGCTTCGTCTGAAAATGTTTACAGTACGTAATAGCAGATCTAAAGCATATAAATGCTTTGGCGATATGGATTCCTCATGAATATGTATTTATGATTAAAAAAATCAACAATTTCTCCTTAGGAAAACAAAGAAAGGCATTTTTGGATCTTTTATTGGAGAAGGCGGAAGATGGAGCGGTTTTGACTGATGATGATATTCGCGAAGAAGTGGACACGTTTATGTTTGAAGTAAGGAAAAGGAAAAAAAATCACCGCGTTATGTATGCAAAATACAACTTTGCATGAACTTGATTTGATTTGAGAGTTAAAACTTTGTCATTCTTAAATGATAGGGTCATGACACAACTGGTGTCAATCTGGCTTGGACTGTTTTGCTACTTGCATCCCATCCTGAATATCAGGTACACGATAGAAACTTCTTTGCCAGTGCAAAATATAGCAACCATAAATTATTAACGAAAAGTAAAAGTTATGAATACTTTTATGGTCCTGCTACTAAATATTATTTCTAAATATTTTGTCTCTCTCAGAAACAAGTTCAGCAAGAGTTGGATGAAATATTCGGAGACGATCTCTCCAGGGATGTTACCACGGATGATATTGCTAAAATGAAATTTCTCGAATGTACTGTAAAAGAAAGCTTGAGACTATACCCTAGTGTCCCATTCATCATGAGACAGATAGAAAGTGATATTAAGCTAGGTACATAAATTTGAATTCGAACGTATAATTTATGTATTTTTCAAATCCCTAGGGAAAGAACAAACGCAATATATTAATGCGTATCAGTTCATTTCATTATATTTGCTTTCTCAAAGATAATGGAAAAATAATTCCGACTGGAGCGACTGCAGCCATTGCCATTTATTTTGTCCATCGAGACCCTGAACACTTTCCAGATCCATATGCTTTCAAACCTGAAAGATTCTCTGCTGAGAATTCAGTGAAGCGCCATCCATATTCCTACGTACCGTTCTCTGCCGGGCCGAGGAATTGTATAGGGCAAAAGTTTGCCTTATTGGAGGAAAAAATTATTCTGGCCAAACTATTCCGAAAATATAGTATCAAAGCTATAGAAAAACTGGAGGATATCAAGGCTGTCCCTGATGTGGTTTTGAGGTGTTATAATGGTGTACATGTGACCATAAGTAAACGTAAATAAAAGTACAATAACATTCACTTGCCATTTTATTGCATTGATACTGCATAATGATTATTAATATTTGAATCCCGGGTAACACATTGTCATCATTACCCAACAAAAGACAATTTCCAAAGTAAGACAATTCCTGACAAAACAAATTTGTCGAAGGGTCCCAGTTCCTTACTACGAGCAACTTAAATTATAAAATTTCTGCACAATGCTTTACATTGTTTTCGCTAAAAATTTCAATGATATTTCATCATTCCAAAAGTTTTAATTCATTTTACTTCTTTGAACAGGTAAAGCAGAAAGAAATTTCTTGCTAAATATTTAATGAATCACTGGTGAAGGGGTGGTTTGTAACTTTGTAAGTTTAGTTTAAAACTACAATGGTAGTTTGAATAAATTACGTATGGTTAGGAATCGCCCGAGTTAGTACAAGACATAATACCGTACGGGAATGTGAATATATTTTACGGTGAGGTTTAATAGGGTAAAGTCCAAGTTTAGTAGGAGCAAAAATAGTGAAGAATAGATTGTGGATTATTGGATAATATTTTGAAATGAAGGTAATGTATTTGTTCAATATTATTTGATACGTATTTTAATGAGAGAACAAACCAAAATAAACTTGTTGCAAAATCTACTGGATAAACTGCGTTTTTTACATTTCACAAAAAACTTTGTCTTTGAATTAAAATTTTAATGCGGGTCAAGGAGATGTGGTACATTTCTCTGGTCCAATATTACTTGCGGGAGCGCCTCTTGACAAACAATATTATCTTTGACATTCTGACTTGTCAAGTAATCTATAGACGGAATGAAATAAACATTCTGAGTTTAGAAATGAATTAAATCTGTAATTTGCTAAGCATGAGATATGTAGCTTTCTTATAATGATCAAAGTTATTAAGTATTCTTACCTTTGAGCAACAAACTTGTTCAGATAAACTTACGATCTGCTGATGTTTTATTAAAAGGAAACTTAGCGGCTTTATTCTCAATAAAATTAATGGACTTTAACTTGTGACTTTACATGTTTGTCCAGGTTAGTTCTGGAGCAACGAATTATGAAGCTAATTTCGTTACATTTAGTTTACTCAGGTGAATCTCTGGAGTTAGTAGTTGTGAACTCTTGCGATACAAAATTTTTAATTGAAAAAGGAAACTTTCATATCAAAAGGAAATTTTAACATTTCATACTAAGTTATAACTTTATAAGTTATAAGTTATATAAGTATAACTTTCATACTGGTTGTCTACAGAAATGCTTAAAAATTTTATACTAAAGTGTTTGAAAACCTAAAACTTAAAAATTTTCCTAAAATTTCCCAGAATTTACTTGGAAATCCTGTAATAACGTTATTGACAGACATATTTGTTTCCGCGATGGAGAAGAATGTTTCTTTTCTTGAAGCATCACTTAATAGTGGGGGAATAGGAGACACTTCAACATCAATGTTTACTTCAAGCGTGACCGTTTTGATTTTGATATTTTCAACTATATGCCTATACTTTCTTGTCCGAAGAAACCCTAGATTAAAGTACCACATGGGGAAATTTGCGAATAATCTTTCATGCCTTCCAGTCTTAGGACACGCGCACCATCTTCTTCGACCTCATGAAGGTAATCTCTTTTATTAACTTAATATCCTATTTTCGTTTAAAAAGTAACGATACACTTGTTAAAAATAAAGTTGATAACTATAGAGGTGTAGCTGATAAAGAATATGTAAATGGGTATAGTTTACAAAAGAATAGAACCGAAAGGATTTAAAAAAAACATTTCCAATGAACTCTCAAAATTAAAGAGTGCCTCTAGAGTTGTTATAGTTATGATGTCCAACAGTTAAAAAGTTATGGTGCGTACAGTTGCACATATCGAAATCAAAACTAGCTTTCTGCTACGTACTAATTCCTTGTCATAAGTAAGTATGTATGTAGTGTGAAGTATCAATTTTTTATGTTTATTTAATTCTTATAAAGTATACAATGACATGTCATTTCAAAATTTGTTTTAATCGATAAATATTATTCATTTTGTGGGGTTATAGGGACTACGCAGCTCTCACCTTCCAAATTTTGGGATGCGATTTAGTTTTACCAATAGGTTTAGAGATATGTTTGTGCATGCATGTTTTTGTAACGCTTTCACTTAACTTGAATAGTGCTAATTGTAAAATCTCTCTGGTATTTCATGCTCAACTTCGGAGCATTGTTGCTAATTTTGCTCCATCTTTAGACGGCAGATTTCCAGATCGTCCCGCAAATGGACACCTGGGCTTAGATTCTTGCTTCTGCCCTTTCGCACATTCCTTATTCAACGCTTGTGAAGTGAAGGTTGATATTAAATCTCTTTTTGTACTCAAAGAAAATACATGATCCTTCATGTCATTATCCGCTAAGTCACCCCAAATCATTTGCGCAAGAGCACGATCGGCAATTATCCTCCCCAGTGTTGTCTTGGCTGCAGCCTCAGAACTGGCTCCTTCAACTACTAAAACCTGGGCCTTGATTTGGTCAAAAGACATAACTTTTTCCAAAGCTTGCAAACGAGCGTTGTATAATGAAACTGGCCAAACGGTTGGAATAATGACGTAAACCTTTCTCCACTCTTCTTCGCCCATTTCTTCTTTGAGTTTTAGTAAGCCTGAAATTGATCCTTCAGCCTGTGCGGCGGCTGCTCGTTTCATACTTCTATCTATGAGTGGAGCCATTTGTGCTCCAAATTTGCGGAAATCGCTAGGTATAACTTCTTTGGCTTCAAGGGTCCGTTTGATGTATCCATTAGCTACATTCATAATTTGCATGGCAAGGTCCAGTTCACTTTTTAAAATACCTGTTTCTCCAGACTGAAAAAGAAACTGGATATCACTTAGGTGCTGCTGAAAAGACTTTAAGGCAGGTTGCCAATTGATGGAATGTGGATTACGAAAGTAAGGTGATAAAATGGAAAATATTCCAACGACAATGTGGCTCAAACTCTTGTGCAATTCGTATGTGGGGTTAACTGGGACGATGCGCTGTAAAGTTAATAATTTGAGTTTGGGACATAGGTTTTACAAAATGAGTATTTGGCATGACCAGAGTTGAGAGTGCTTACTTTCATTGACGCATCGTTAAAGTACATTT
>JAANSQ010002384.1:0-12119 GCA_036850885.1 Lepidocyrtinus dapeste | reverse complement strand
TATTTTTCATTTTAAAAGAATGTAGAAAAACAAAGAAATATTTGATGAGACAATTTTGAGGTAAGTTAACTAACTATTAGTGGTTCTTGTAAATCTGAAAAAAATTTTCAAATCCACACCAGTGAGACATTCGAAAGATATAAATTTCGAGTGTTAGAAGTCACGTAACATTTTGCATTCTAACAATGGAAAAACTATAATCAATCAGTACCCAAAATTACTCAGCCGTTATTCAAAATACTCCACGTAAATCTCCATCCACGACTATCCCACAAGATTAATGAGTAAAACCGCAGCTCAATTATTTACTACATTTATAACTTGAGGGAAGTTCTGTTGACTAAGTACTTACTTAATTGAGGGAAATTAACACAATGTTTTATTCATATCGCCCCCAAAAGTCCATAGATAAAATCAAAACGAGATATGTACGTTATAATCCTTTCTATTATTTTATTGTTTCATATGACGCGTCGATTTTTTACAAGCAGAACATGAAGAAGGGAAAAGCAGTAAAAGGGACACATGCTTGTCCTTCTTTTGCAGTTACACCCACCCACACGGTATTAGGGTCTAATTTAGAAAAGAAAATCTTTTTATATAGATTCCAAAGAAAAGGATTTCATTCCGGATGAAATAGCAACAGTTCCTGCATTTTTGCTATAGACCCTGAATTATGCTTGAGCATGAACTTGGTTTTTAGTATCGAGCAAAACTCGACAACTTGCGAGGTTTTTGTTGAATGAAGGAGAGAGCAACAGCGTAGTGTTTTACCAGCATGATATCAGTATGAGGCTGTAAGAATATTATTCATGCAGTTCATTCAGTATCTTGGTTTTTAGTATCGAGCAAAACTCGACAACTTGCGAGATTTTTGTTGAATGAAGGGGAGAGCAACAGTGTAGTGTTTTACCAGCATGATATCAGCATGAGGCTGTAAGAATATTATTCATGCAGTTCATTCAGTAAGTAGTGTGGGGGAGGAAGCTTTGTTCAAAATGAAAAATGCTTTAGTCAATTCGTAACAGAGAGGACTACAGCAGGACGTGTTAGAGTATTTACTTGTTAGAAATATACTCAAAAAATTTTGGTAGGGAAAGTTGGGTACTTTCTCTTTAGAAGTGGGGCTTATACTCTACTTTTCTACTTTGGTTCCTTATCCTTAAGGATCAGTATAGTATTTCCATGTTTTCATAAAGGGTCACGGAGTAAGGAGGGAAAGCTCTAGTTAAGAATGGAAAAGTTCTATAGTGTTTTCTCTCTAGACATCATCCTAGTGAACGAACTGATTGCCTCATAGTCCCCCAAATTTACAGTTTGTTTGCCCGCAGCTGCTTCTCGTGACTAGGACGACGATGGTGTTCTCCCACTCTATTTCCCTAAGAAGTTGAGATAACGTATTATGCATGTATTGGATACTAGGCGACCCGCGACCCTTCGGGTCGCTCGGTCCCCTGCCCCGACGCGCCGCGCGCGTGGGGTTTAGGGCGTGCTTATCATGTAGAACTAGAGGATTTAAACTGAAATGTTCTATTTTTATTTGTCTCACGAGAGTAGTGGGAGGACTCGACTGACTAGGCCATGTGGCACAAGCCATTTCTGCCTGATTTTATTCTTTCAAATCACAGCAGAAATGGTCGCTTAGTAACCCAGAAGCAAAGCTGCTATAAGAACACCAACTCAAATAGAGAAAGTACTAGAGACTAGAGACTAGCAATCTCTTCGATAAGTCCTCCTAAGCTTACATATATTCCTGCATTATCCTCTCCCTCAAAGCCGGTTCTTTGGGCAACATCAACTTCCATATTTTACTACATAGGTAAAGTGTTAGCATATCTGACGCTATTCGCCAGAAATAATTAAATGCGAAAGTGTACTTAAAACCGGATTTTGTCAGAGGAAAGCCTTTTCAAACAGTAAGAAGCACCTTGATAAAATCATTAACACGGCCGGTCTCAAAGCCTTAAAATATATTCTAGGAGGTAAACTATAGTTTGTCATTAAATATTTTATTTTTAGCAAATCCTTACCAATTTAAAGTAACATGGAAACCAGAATTTTACATAGTTAAAGTAAATGTAGGGAAAGTCTCATGTTAAACTACGTTTTTTATCTGATGACTGCGAATGAACTCAGCAGAGTATTTTCATTCACAAAAAGCTTCTTCAAACACTCCAGCTCTACTCTTCTTTTCTTTTTTATGCTAAAGTTTTCGCAAACAATGCTCACCAATCAGGATAATGAGGACAGCAGTACAGAAGAGCAGCACCATGAACATAGTGCATTCCAGCCCTTTTTAAATCTAACGTGAGCAAAAGTAAACTTAGGTTTACATTGTAATCCAAGCTCCTAGTAAATAAAAGCACCGCCATATATTCAGAAAGTGTTTTTCAGTAATTTCCATGACTTCTCTTTCACAATCAAGAGAAAAAATTGCTATGACGAACCAATGGTATCAGAATAACAGACGCTTAATTATATTGGAGAAAACACAATAATTTTATTTTTTACATCGATCTGTAGTTCAGAGTTATTCAGATTACCAATAAAATGTATCTAGAGACAATGTAATGTAAGGAATAATGAATTGTGGAGGTGAATATGAATGAAGAAAGTAAATTTTTATTCGCTTAAACAAAAAACACAAGAGTCTCTTCACCGCATTGTGCTCCCGAATTTTAAAAAAAGAAGAACGAATCCATTAGGAGCTTCTGGAAATTTAAGTCTGAAATTTCTCTTTGGGAATATGAGCAATGAATGTCATTCTCCACTTTAAAATATTTCAAATGAATTGAATCAGCAGACCATGGAATCAACGAGAGAGTGAATTAAAATAATAGCAGGCTATCCACTGATGCAGCCTTGGCAGAGGAAGCTCGGCTCCATCTAAACCGCAATTAGTTGTAATCAAAAGAGCGTGACAAAATTTGATCTAGCTTCGTTATATTGCTTTGACTTTTAATGATGGTCACAAGACAAGGGAGACTCAAAGAGCTCATCTGTACGAAATTTCTTTCTACTAATTTTGAGATAGGCTTATATGAAATCTAATATTTCTAACTCTGCTTTGGAGTATACAAGTAGTTTGCTGGGGGGCGAATAAATGCCTTAAAATACTTACCTTTTGAATGAGGTCTTCTTCTTGAAGAGCTCCCTGCCACGTCTTCAACATCTCTTATACTCGAGACTCTTAAAGGCCTAACATTTTGACTAGTGTAGGAGGACGAGGGGCTTGGCGCCACCGAATGATGATGGGAGCTATGTCCATGATGGTGTGCGGAACTTGAGACAACACCAGACACTAACTGTATTTGCTGATGGGATGGAAGACCATGAGCCGACGTGCCATGATCGAAACTTCTTTGTTGAGCCATTGGGTGAACGCTGTGACTAGGATGTCCATACTGTCCATCAACAGATATTGATCTGGTGGACATTTGGCTGGGTGAACCCCTTGCCACCACGTTCGTAACATGATGGTGAGGGTGACTGTGAATGTAACTGGTTCTGCTTAGATCATGACTGTGATGGTGATCACTGTGATGTCTTTGTTGCTGCTGCTGTTGTTGGTGTTGTCTCAAACGACGAAGAACATCTTCTTCGCTGTCTGAGCTCGATTCAGGAAAGGATGTGGCATATTCTTCGCCTTTTCAAATAAAGTCATGGGAATTGAATTTTCAACTGCGAATGATATACCAAAAACGGAGAATTGTTTTATCTAACTTACCTGATGCGTTTATAGGAGATGTAAACTGAAGGGTTCCATCCAAGTTTTCGTTTTCACCACTGGTTTGAGGGGAAGTAACAACGGAGGCTTTATTTTGATTCCCTTGAGATCAACTGCGAATGATATACCAGAAACGGAGAATTGTTTTATCTAACTTACCTGACGCGTTTATAGGAGCTGTAAACTGAAGGGATCCATCCAAGTTTTCGTTTACACCACTGGTTTGAGGGGAAGTAACAACGGAGGCTTTATTTTGACTCCCTTGAGACTTTGGTACACCTTTACTGCTATCTCGAGCGTTTCCACCAAAACCAACGTTGAGAAGACGCCATTTCTTATTAACGTAAATGAAGATCACAAGGAGAAATACTGCAAACGCCGAAACTGCTGCGAGAAATGCTGTAGCTTCGACAGGGACTGTGAATTTTAAAAAAAACATGGACATTGCATTTTGGTTTCAGTTAATTCATTAAGACTATCTAATTATTATTAAAATTATTTATCTAGCATTTTGGTATTGCTGTTTTCATGTGAAACTCAAAAAATATAAAGTGCTTTGATCCACTGGCATTAAGCGCATTACAGTAAATATGTGAATCGCATCTCTCCCCATAATCTTGCTTCTTATCTTATCATGAAAATGGGATCCGGGATCCATCATTCCATCCTACTTAACCAAACCTAACAATCCTTTCCGGCTTCTCTAGAATTACATAACTATTTGAATATTACACAAGAGGATAATATAACGAGTAGAAAGCCATTTTTGCCTCCGGTTTTGTTTTTCTTTGCAACTGAAACAAAGACGTAACTTCAATTCAGCGTGTTGAGCAAAGTTTTCGCAAGTTTTCCTTTGAAGTGAGATTATGTAAATGTACCATGTACAATGATGTAGTCCTTCATATCAATTAAGCTTACTGGATAAGGCACAAATCATACATTGAGTTAAATTTAGCTGCGAAAATAGTGAAATAATTGAAGCTAAAGCTCGCGTTATGGCCTTATCTGGCATTTGTAGTGCAAAGATTTCCAACGAAAAGAAATTTGACGGAACAACTGAATTTTTTTAGAAATTACCTTTCCTGTCCGCCGCCATTAAAATGTAGCCCTAAACTGGTGATTTATGTTGTTTTAAGATAGATTATTTGCTGGATTGAATGCCTTAGAATATGTCCCGAAATGTAAAACATTCAAACTCACTTCACTTTCCTATGGGTTCTAACTCGATCCATTGTTTTGAAAAAGACTGACGTAAAGTAAGTACATATTCCCCGTGAGATTTTAAGAGAAACATACTAAAACACTTCAACGAATAAAGTTGTGATATATTTGAATATGTCCCGAAATGTAAAACATTCAAACTCACTTCATTTTCCTATGGGCTCTAACTCTAACTCGATCCATTGTTTTGAAAAAGACTGATGTAAAGTAAGTACATATTTCCCGTGAGATTTTAAGAGAAACATACTAAAACACTTCAACGAATATAGTTGTGATATATTACGAAACTATTTTTTTCTCCGAGCTTTTTTATTAAAAGAGACTACCCAAACATTTATCAGGGCTGCAATAGTTAGAGTTTTTCAGGCAAAAACGAAAAACACCCAGTCAACACTTCGTCGAAGTTTTAATGAATATTTATTGAGATTTTAAGAGAAACATACTAAAACACTTCAACGAATAAAGTTGTGATATATTACGAAACTATTTTTTCCTCCGAGCTTTTTTATTAAGACTACCCAAACATTTGCAGTTTTTCAGGCAAAAACAAAAAACACCCAGTCAACACTTCGTCGAAGTTTTAATGAATATTTACCTTTCGTGTTTGTACTGTTTTACTCTCGCTATTTTGTATAATTATTGCTTTTAGCCAGTCTTATCCACAAAAACGTGATTTTTTAGTGATGTTTTGGATATTTGCAAGATTGGGATAGTGTGTTTGTATTTACACTGGCGTTATTTAGTGAGTTAGAAATAGTAGAAATTAAATTGATGAACGTGAGCGAGCAAACGAATATACCTCAAAATCTACTCGGAATACTTTCCTCAGAACGTATTTCATAACAATCATTTAAGAAGAGTTTGCAATATTTTTATCTCATGAGAAATTGACACGTGAGCTCATAATGCGTTGCTTTGCTTATGAATATATCTTTACCCTTCTAGCTCCTATACGAGCAGCATTTTGAGTAGTCAAATTATCCTTATGCCCGATCATTCTTTCTCCTTCAAGCATAATAGAAGTCTGCTTCGAGAAATTTTTTTAGAAATTCCACATCGCTATCGAGAATCTTCTAAAGAAAGTTCACATGAAACACGTGACAGTTGCTTTGTAGGGAAGGTATGTGATGTTCAAGGAAAGCTAGCTTTTATACATCTTTTAATTAAGCCATTATTTTCATAATAATCATTTTCTCCAAAACCATCAGCATTAGCTTAACCTATCGTATTTACGTACAAACATGTTAAAAATGATACGTGAATGTGCGAATACTTTTTCATGTAGACTCTTCGATTATTCAAAATTATTCTAATTTAAATCATTAATGGTTCTCATCATTGGCAGCAAGAGGACAATAAGAAAAAAATTCAATCAATGAAACACATTCATTATTAATTTTCTGCAGACAGCTGAAATAATGTTCAAAGTTTAGGCAACTAAGATTCTGCTTGTGCGTCAACTTGATGAGGACTTTGGCGATGGAGTGAAAGCGTTATTCTTCTTTGATTCCAGATCCAATTTACTAATTGTGGAAAATAGTCATGAATGTGGTTTGGCGTAATAAAAGAATCTACGACATTCTTAAAAGCAGTATCAGAACCTAATAGTCGAGACT
Organism: Lepidocyrtinus dapeste; assembly: GCA_036850885.1. NCBI lineage: Eukaryota > Metazoa > Arthropoda > Collembola > Entomobryomorpha > Entomobryidae > Lepidocyrtinus > Lepidocyrtinus dapeste. The sequence continues at coordinate 5,555 of JAANSQ010002384.1, read as the reverse complement.
CGAGACAAGTCAAAGCGGTGTAATAAACCAACTGGAATCCTTCTAATTTATCCTAACAAGCCGGTTTATTTACGTCCTGGCTTTATGTCCAGTCAATACACATAATATGACTGACTTGCTGGAAACACCAAAGCCATATAAATTCTGTGTTGACACACACACGGATTTACAGCCTCACCACCACCACAACCACAACAAACCAATTACGATCTATACATCGACGTAACTTGGGTAACTGATACTCATTTTTACGTAGACAAAGAGCTGTGCCAAAAATTGGGTTGCACTCCGTATATTATTGTAATGAAGGAAGGGATCATTGGCCCAAATAAAATCTATGCTCAATTGGAGAGTTTTAATCTTCAAGCAAAATGGAAAAAAGGATGGACAAAAACAATAAAATGGTCTCGTAAAATTTGGGTATGTTTCATTAACAGGTAATACTCCGTAAAAAAGATGATAACTGGAGTGAAATAGTAGGTTTTTTTTCACAAATGATGACCTCAAGGTTTGTTTGTTTTGATGCTTGTTACTGTAAAAGGCACCATTACTATGGTACTATGTCCTTTAGGACAGTTATCCCTAGGCATTTCCTCATTTATTATCAAAATCGTGTTATCCTATTGTTTGGGACTGTACCTGGTGCCATGAATTAGAATCGAAAGCGTTATATTTGCTCTAAACCATAGCCTCTCCTCATTTCAACTCAAAGCGTCGAAATTTATTGTTTTCAGTTTCAAATTAGGTTTGTTGTAATGAGCATAATAAAAAAGTTTACCGCTCATCTTTCACCAACGCTAGCGCCANGCTAGCGCCACTCTTTGGCGTTCTTTCTAGTGTTACTTCTACAATATCCTGCCCTTTCCCTTGCAAATTGAGAACGGAACTGTGCAAAAAGAGTTTTACATTTTGTGACGAAAGCTAATGCATCTTTCTCCGTCAGTGAACATGAAAACCTACATACTTATTACTTGTAAGCAACGAATCGCCGTAAAATGAGCTGTTTTAGTGAAACACGAATATTTTTCAAGTAAATTATGCTAAGCTTTACAGCTCAGATTTCCCGGGGGAGAAGTTTCCCTGGTAATTATTACCGTACTGAACAAACCAAACCACCATGCAATTTTCGTGCAAAATAACACGAAGGGAGTTTGTAACATTGGATTGGATTGCAAGTCTTGTTATAGTGGCTAAATTAAAGAATTTTCGGGGTAGCTTTTGTTTTGTAAAACCTACTTGTTGTTACCCTACTTAATCAAGGACGTTGAACATTAGTTTGCACCAAATAATGCACTTCTGTTAATGAAATGGTATTAACGTGATATGCATTAATTAAAATCACTGCATTCTCCGATGGACAAGAGATGTATGAATAGCTCGATATGAATCTCCACTTTAAACCCTTGCTAGATTACTAACGTTTTAATGCAGGTATATTCCAAGTGCCCAGAATTTTAAGTTTTATTATCATTTTGATTATTACCAGGCTATATTGCATGGGTCAAAAGAGGTCATATATGTTCTATGGTTCTTTTTTGTACATGCATAACCTGAAAAATGGTATATGAAAACTTTTATAGCCGTTTGAATATGTCTATAGTTTTTTTCCTGTGCCCAGAATTTTAAGTTTTATTATCATTTTGATTATTACCAGGCTATTTTGCATGGGTCAAAAGAGGTCATATATGTTTTATGGTTCTTTTTTGTACATGTATAACATGGAAATGGTATATGAAAACTTTTATAGCCGTTTGAATATGTCTATAGTTTTTTCATCAGTTTTCTACAACCAACGCAAGATTAACTTCCGGCTAATTCAACAGTAGAAAACAAGGATGTTAGTAAACTATACATTACAAAAACCAATGCACCCAGCGGAAGCAAAACTGGGTAAATTAACTACAACATATTGGTGAAACAAGAGACAACCATATTTTGGATTCTATTTATTCATCCTTTTTGAATGTGAATATATTGTTTCTGATGACTTCACAATCAGCTATATTTTATTGTAAAACATTAAAATTCAGGTACATTTTTTGAAAATTTAACACCATACATAAGTAATGTAACTTGAAACACCAGGAACTTTAAGGTTTTAGATTTTTCTGGGAAGTATTTGTATACTGTTGGTAAGGTATAAACTTTTAGACTTATCCTGCCAGTATCAAGATAAGTCAAACTATAATTATATGACTTCTCATATTTCTCATTTCGGATCATTTTTCTTGTTCTTGCTTTTAGCACCTTCTGCAGAATAAATATTCCAAGATATCTACATTGCTTAAAACCTACAAATACATTACAGCTATGAATACAAAATCCGCTAAAATTCCTTTCATTTTTTAGAAAAAATGAATGGCACGACATGTTATCTGCAGAGAAGATAGTACCTTCCTTTTATTTCCGTTTACTGATGTGCGAGTGGAATGGAAAAAAATCGTTTTGCTAGAAAGCAGTAAAATCAACTCGACACTTTTCAAATGCTTTACGTTCCAGCCATTCCTCTCAGCTACCGCAACAACGTTTCTCTTCTCTTTTCTAAAATTGAAAGTGACAACGACGAGCGCTTGAGATACAATATGGGAATCACTCGTAGACTTTACATAGTAACAAAAATGAAAAAATGAGTGCCAGTCAAACTGATCTGCGTTCTACTTGGTTGAAGTTTTTAAAGGGAATAAGTTTGTTAAATCCCTGAAAACATAGACATTAATGCTTGAAAAAATTCAAAAGTTTGTATAATACCTAAGCAATAGTTAAAACAAATGATTTTGTTCGTATTTACTGGTACTTAACACTCATGAATATAGTTACGCTTTCACTAATTTACTTACTCAATTTGTTTATGTACCCAAATGTTTTACTTTATTTAATAAAAGCATTAAACACTTGCATGTCTATTGCGCAATATAGTTTTATTTTTGTCATTATTATTACCTTTAAGTGGTAAAACTAGCTGCCTAACTGAAATAAATTTATAACCTTAGATATTTTTCAAGGTCCCTCTCGCACAGTTTTAGCTTTTGCTCCGATATCATTACATAAGAGAAATGTTTGCTGAAAGTTTTAGAGTTTTTAGAAACATTAAATATTTACTTGTATTAAAGTTGAACTCATATCCTTTAACAAATAAATACCCAGGAGTGAAGCATAACTACATATTTAAACTTCCAAGGTTTTTAAAAATGGGAGGCATAAGAAGCAAATATTTAATTCATGTTGGGTCTACTGAAGATATCAACATTATCATAACTGACGTATATTGTTGATGTTAAGTGAAAGGAAAGTGAGAGGTGACAACATCTTATTTTTTTCTAGACTCTAGTGGGAGCAAACGACTTTAAGAATTAATTCTAGAGTCTTTTCACTTCAAGAACACTCTCACAGTCACCATTCTTTCCCTCTTAAAATTTCTAAAGTTTTTAATTGTGTGTTGACAGAACCAACTGCGGATTTTCTCCTGTTAAAAGATGATAGTTTTGGGCACTTCAATAAGATGATGGCATGCTTACCACTTGATTTTTAACTAAAAAAAACTGCCAAAAAATAATGATTACTATGACTACCACATCATATCGAATAAAACTAAGTTGTAATATTTGATGACTTAGAATGTGCTGTACGAAGTGCCCCGACCTCATCCCATTCTAATGCAAAATGAGTATTAAAATTTCTAAAGTTTTTAATTGTGTGTTGACAGAACCAACTGCGGATTTTCTTCTGTTAAAAGATGATAGTTTTGAGCACTTCAATAAGATGATGGCATGCTTACCACTTGATTTTTAACTAAAAAAACTGCCAAAAAAATAATGATTACTATGTCTACCACATCATATCGAACAAACTAAGCTGTAATATTTGATGACTTAGAATGTGCTGTACGAAGTGCCCCAACCTCATCCCATTCAAATGCAAAATGAGTATGCCATCCTATATTACACCCTCGTTTCCCCGAAATTATAATGGAAGTCGACGGGAGAGGAAAAGTGTTTTTCTACCTCGTACGAAAAATAAATACTTTCACTCTAGGACAGGAAGGAAATGAGCTTTTGTGGAGAATTTTTTAAGAAGGCACTTTGTATTGAATTAGTTTGACAGGAGAGTAACCCTAGCCATTTTGAATAATTTTAGTGGAGACGTACCACAACCGTTTTGTACTGTATTTTAACAGTGTTGTAAAATAGGAAGATGTGAAAATATCCTTCTCGAAAATCCTCTGCCATCTAGATCTTCCATTAGTTTCCATCGGATCCCATCTCACTTAATCAAGACTCTCAGAGAAGCTTTTACATGGATAGGTTTAGACAGATTTTAATTTTTCTAGCTTTTTCTGACGTTTTCGCCTTTGAACTTGAAAAGGAAAAGCAATAGTATGAAGCAGAACTATGCAAAGCTTTTAGACACTTGAAAATAATTGCAAAAAAGTGACATTTTTTGCTTAAAACACTATTAGGGTTCCATCTAATGAAATTAAGTAAACATAAAACACGCAGAATAATAAAAACTTTGTCTATACAATTAAAATTAATATTCTAAGTTCATTTTTACTCAAATAATGTATTTAAAGCATGGTAATATCTTTAATCTTTTATGCTGGAAATTTAATCAAAATTAACGTTCACTGTCAGTACATGGGTTTTACTACTTAGCAAATAATAAGGCACGGAAATATTGTAGGGAAGGCGACAACTTTAGGGGCTATATATAGACACGACAGTTCATTTTGATGTGAATCCAGTATTTTAATTATTCAAATGCTTTCTCCTCCCTATGCGCCCCAGGTGTTCGGTCCATTTGCGTAATTTGCTTTTGTTGTAACATTACCCAAAAGTATAGCCAAGGACGTTTTGGGAAACATTAATAATACGAAAATGAGCGAAAACACGTACTTACATAAACATAACGACGAGTAAATCAAAAAAACTGCTGGCTTTCTACTTCATTCGAAAATATTCTTTTAGTCTGTTATCGTACCCACCACCTAATTACATCGGAAAGTTTTTTCTAATTGTAATAATAATAATAATTCTAATTTCTAATTCTAATCGTTCTGTAATTGTAGGGAATTATATACATACATACATACGGATACTGTTACAAGAAGTATAAAACACACCGTTAATTTGGTCTGGTAAGAAGAGTTACCATATTAATTTCATTAAAAGCACATGTGGTATTCAATATGCTAAAGAAAGTGTGTACTTAAATTTTTTAAACAAAGATAAAATTCATTCGGGTTATGCCTTGTAGAGAATGTATATCATGTCGGTTAGATTGGTTGAAGTAACTCATTAGGATAGGACTACCATGAAACTTAAAACGCATATTGAATTAATGAAAAGAAACTTCTTGCAGTTGAGTTTTAAAGGCGCTTTGAAACTTCCAAGGAACGCTTCACTGCTCAGTCATTTGCTTTGAGATAAAATTAATAAGGGATAGGACAAAAGGAAACTTTATGCTGATATCCTGTGCAGTTCGTGGAGAAAAGAATTTACTTTCTCATTAGTAGAACTTAAAACGGAGAAAGAGTTCAAATATATTTGAGACGGAGT